>JARPMJ010007284.1:0-44233 GCA_033366665.1 Phoxinus dragarum | reverse complement strand
GCATGTTTACTATTAGGGCTACTGTCTCTTTAAGACCTGAAAGCAACGCGCCTAATATGTACGCATAATATGACACGCAGATTTCTCTCAATTTAGACATAACCAACTTTCTTTATGTAAACCTTGAGTGTATTTGACAGTATTAGCTCAAAAATACTCGAAAGATAACTTAGTCCAGTATCCAGGCGCTGTTAGACAGGCTTTTAGTGCATGCGCGCGTCGGCTGTTTGCGTGCAGAAAAGCGTATTAGAACAGCGCTTCAGCAGCGAATGACATGTTTAACCGGCAAGGCTTTAAAGCACATGCAAATAATGAACTTTTGAGAACTGCAGTGTCCTGTTCCTCTGCGTAAACATTTAATGTGAGTATTTGTCGCGTTGTACACTGGGCTGTTGAGACGCAGACTGCTTCAAAAGCACGCAGCAGCTTGCTTGCAGCAAGGATCACAGCGCAACTTTGAACTATATCGATGCGATATGGTCTAATTCCATATCCCATTTAAAAAATATATCAATATATTTTTTATATCGATATTATATCGCCCAGTCCTACCACGCTGTTCCCTTGGAGGGCGGGGGCAATAACAAAATAAACAAAAGCCGGCTTATCCAGTATGGAAATACACACAGACAATGACACGCCCCTACTGCGAGCTAGAATCTCACAAAACAAGCCGATTTCAACCTAAAAATTTACGATTTTAAATATACCAATATTGATATCTAAAACATGGAGAGGCTTCTTCGTGATCTCAACTAACAGATTCTGCAAAAAAGCGAAAATCACCAGTTTTGAAAAAAAACGCTTCTTTGTCATTTTGCTCAAAAGTTGTGCTGCCGACTTGTGTCCTTACTTTCCGTGGCGGGTCACATATACTAGCGTTATACTAGCGTTATAGGCTAAACTGTTTTTAGAGATAAAACTATTTACATTCGATAATCATGAAAACAAATCTCAGATAACGGTTGACTAGGTAACAATGTGTAATTAGACCAAAGGTTCATTTTGCACCGGAGTTCTCCTTTAAGGCATCTTACATCTTGTGATCTATGTCATGTTCTTGGTTTCTCTCATGGTGTGTACTGCATTTGGATCCATTCCCAGAGTATCCTTCCCAAATGACAAGGTCCCACTTTATATGAGTGTCTTTAACTACTACTTCTGTAGTTAAACTACTTCTTTAATTACTACCTCTACAACCAAACAGTTGATGGGCCCCATTGACTTCCATATTATGGAGGTCAAAAGGGCCCATCAACTGTTTGGTTACCAATATTCTTCAAAATATATTATTTTGTGTTCAGCAACAGAAAGAAATTCATACAGGTTTGGAACAACCTGAAGGTCAGTAAATGATGATATCATTTTTATATGTGGATGAACTATTCTTTTAACCTGTCGAGTCCCACTTTAGACATTTCCCAAAATTACATTTCCAACTTAAATTGCTACAAATCTTGAATACTTTGGAGCACATACTTAGGTTGGTCTCTTTTTAAAGAAGTCACTTGGCAGAGTATTGTACAAGCGGAAAAAAAAATATGAAAGTGAATTAAAGAAATTATAGAGGTTTAAGTTTATGAAAGTGTTAACATATAATTTGTTTATATTTTGTATAAAATATATATTTCACAAAACACGTTCAACTCTAAAATAACAAGAAAATCCAAAACAAAAATCTGAACAGTTGTGTTCCAAATTTTAGGTTGATACCTCAAAATATGATCGGTTACTCTTCCATTTATAAATGTATATTTATATATATTTATAAATAAATAACTGAAGCATATATTTCCATAATTTTCATACAATTTATGAAGTAGAAATCCTATTCAGATGTAGTACGGGCATTTTGACAGTATTTGGTTTGAATTCAACCTCAAATAACCACTTGTAGAAACAAAGAAATGTTGAAAGAACACAAATGTGCATACATGTAGAATCTAACAGGTTTTTATTTATATTTAAAACCTTTTCAGGCTTTTTTTCTATACTATTCTTTCATCATATTTCATGTTCATCAATATTTCAAAATAAAGGTCTGAACACACCTTATGAAAAATATACTTGCTGGAAATTAATTAAGTTACTCTTCCTCTGTAATTTTTTTTGAACATCAGACACCAAATATGAAAACTAGTTTTCAAAATTATATATAGTTTGTCAATATTACTTTAGGTGTTATTGTTGTAAATATATAATGGCAAATGTCGGGCGGGACCGTGACAGAAAATGTGCTTATTGTGTTTTTTTTTGTGTGTGTGTGTACATGTTTTCAGACAAAAAAAAAACAGATTGCACTTTATTTTAAGGTGTCCTTGAAATATTAATTAACATGTACTTACTATATGATTGGGATTGTTTTATGGTTAGTTGCATGTAATTATGCATAATATATAGTAATTACTATAGAAACTACATGTAAAATGTAACAAGGACACTGTAAAATAAAGTATTACCAAAAAACAAAACATTGGGTAAATTGGGTCATTGGGTAAAAACTGTAATTATTATATGATAATTGATAGGTTTCATTTCAGATCTGTAAGGATGAATGTGCTTCTGAATGATAAAGTTTAAGAAATGAAAAATGTATAAATTGTATTGTGAGGATATAAAAGACAATATTGATACTCAACATCCTGTTTGTTATACTAAGCTTTATTTTTTGTTGCATGTAGTGAGCTATACATACAGCTATCCCTTAGGACGTACTGTATATGTCCCAGATCCTCTGAGGAAGAGACTGTAAAATGATGAATTCACTCTGGACAACACTCTCTGGGACTCATTACACTTTCATAGTAGTGGCCATCCATTTCTGCTTAATAATTTATTAGTGAAGAATAGTGTGTCATTATGGCAACAAACCACAATATAATAAATTAGCAGAAATGTGTGTAACCTTATCTTTAGACTTGAGTAAATTAACATACCAAGTGACAATATATATATAATGTGTATGATGTATAGTATGTATAGTATAGACAATATATAGTATGATGTACTGTACTTTCCTTTTTCAACTGCATAAGTGAATAAGCTTGAGAGATGCAATGTGTGTGTGTGTGTGTGTGTGTGTGTGTGTGTGTGTGTGTGTGGGTGTGTGTGTGTGTGTGTGTGTGTGTGTGTGTGTGTGTGTGTGTGTGTGTGTGTGTGTGTGTGTGCATTTTGCCGAGTGAGCACTAGTAAACCCATTAGGTGGCCTTGAACAGAAGAAGGCAGCGATTAACTTGTGTAAATGGATAATTTCCGCACTGAGTGTTCCTCTGTTTGACTGCTTAATCCCTGGGGAGCTTAAGTACACTGACTGCACAGAAAAACTGAATGGAATTACGGAAAAAGGACAGTAAAACTCCCCTCCATTTCATCTTATGATTATTTCATCTCCGGATGACCAGTAAGAACCACTGGATGTGTGGTAGACCACAAGTACACCCACCTACATTTTTTCAGTAATGCATTGACTTTTACGGTTTAAGATGACACAGTAACGTTGTAACAAATCAACAGTGAACTGTTTCAGGAATGTAACAAAGGTATGAGACTGTACAAGTCTCTGTGTTTAGATCAGTGTGCTCAAAAATGTGCCTTTTTGTACTTCGTTATGTATATTTGGATCATGTTGTGTTGTAAATAAAAATTAAAAAACAGAATTCATTTATGAATTCTTTCTTCTAGTCCCATTCAGCAAATAGGGCCATTAGGGGAGGGGGCTTTGTCTTCCCAGGTGTGATACATAAATATTAATAATCATTCACGCCTCCCCGCATACAGACTTTGTGACACAAAACACGTCTTACAAATTTAAATCAGTTTATTGTTTTATGTGAATGAGTGGGCAGGATTATTTTTTTCACATTGTTTCGAAGTTTCATTTCGAAATTTGGAGTTTCATGCCTTAGACCGGCCCACTTTAGTTCCCGACTGACTATATTAAAATAATGTAATTAAACCCTCAGTATATAAGTATGCACTGTTCTGTACAGCCTTGTAATTCATTGTATTTTTCAAAAATATAATTTTCTATTCAGTGCAATAGCCGTACACAGGGTTTTATAAATACAAAGGTCCCAAAAGTGATCTGGCTAAGGGGTTCGGGGGCATAAATGTTTCCACTGTCATTGTCAAATAACATAGGCTATGTATATCTGTGTTAAATAAGAATCCATTGTAATAAAGTTATTCTCATTCTGAGCACAGTATGCAATAGGCTATTCCTCTACCTGCTCTCCTCTCTCATCTCCATCTCCTTCTCTCATTCTTCTTCTCTCAGTCTCTTTATCTTTAGCCACATAAACTCCGCGATACCGGATCCGGTATGAAAATGATGTCAATAATAATGTACTTCAAATTTTAAATGTATGTGGAGAAGATATGAGCTCATATCTGGTACCATTTGAAAGCTTAGAATGTCTACTTTCTGGAGATATGCATCACTTTGGCATTTGTTTTACACTAAGTAACTTATTTACAATAAATTACCTTGTTTCACCCAACAACAGCCGCGTCATAATTATGTGCGTGGTTGAATACGCATATTCACATTTACATTTAGTAATTTAGCAGACGCTTTTATCCAAAGCGACCTACAACTGACGACTACAGCAAGCGAGTCATCGTGAAGAGGCAAAAATAACGCAAGAAGTGCTCAAAATACAAAGTTCAGGCATTGATCAGAGTAGCATAAGGCAAACAAGGGAGGATTAAAGGAAGAGTTTTTATTTGTATTTTTTTTTATGTCAAGTGCTCACGGAAGAGATGAGTTTTCAGTTGTCTTTTGAATGTAGTTAGGGAATCTGCATTCCGGACGAGGGTAGGGAGATCATTCCACCAGCATGGAACCGTGAATGAGAATGTTCTGGAGAGTGATTTTGTGGCTCTCTGTGATGGTACCACGAGCCGTCGCTCATTGACCGATCGCAGGCTTCTGGTAGGGATGTAGACTCGTAGGAGCGAGAGAAAGTAGGAGGGAGCTGAGCCTGTGGTCGATCTATAAGCAAGCGTCAATGCCTTGAACTTGATGTGAGCAGCGAGTGGTAGCCAGTGCAGAGAGATGAACAGAGGAGTGACGTGGGCCCTTTTGGGCTCGTTGAAGACAAGACGGGCTGCAGCCTTCTGGATCATTCGAGCATATCTTTCATGTCGCTCAAATATGACGCACTTGTAGAAACCATATATCAAATGAAAGCTCTCATTGCCAGTAAGAAGTTTCAATAAGTCTTTTTATTGAGGTATAATCACATATCTAAAACACTTCGAATGAATCATGAGGTATACAATCAACATTTGTAAACATACAAGTGAAATTATTGAATATTTGCCCTGCTACTCGCAACAGACAGCACAGTTAGCCACAAATGCTACATCATTCTTTACCTTAGATTATTCCCTACAAAATGAATCGTTTTTTAGTGTTTTCTGGTGTTGCGTGCCCAAGTAATCCCTCGCTATGTCTCGCGAGTGCCAAATACCACAAAGTCACTATGACATTCAAGAATCCAGGAAAATATGTAAACATCTTCTGATCCGAATAAAGCATATATTGCCGTAAGCTTAGACGCTCCGCTTTCCGGCAATGTGTCACCAGATCAACTAGACCAATCAGGAGTTGTGATATTGCTGCCTGAACGTAAACACACTAGATGACATGCGCAAAGACACGTCACACAGACCCGTCTCACCAGTAACTGCGGTCACGGTTGTGTTTTAAGCTACAAAATGGCATCAGGAAAGGGAAAGCAGCCACAGAAGAAGGTTTTTGTTGGCGTGGAGGCTGTTTTAGAAGAAATTGATCGTTTTAGCAACACAGATCCTGAAAGCGATGCAAGCTTTGACTCGGTGCGAGAAGCAGCCTTTATTGAAGGCGAGGATCCTGATGTGGATATGTTAGTAATTACTTCTAAGCTTACCAAATACAAACTGAAATTTTTGTGAAGTTTTGTGAAGTTATTATTTGTATTATATGTATTATTATTGTGGTGGTGCTTGCAATAACAATGCGCGCTTACCAATACGCGTTCTCCAATGCGCAAATGGCTGTGTTAGTGATCCGTGTTTATCGTAACGAATAAACAATAAATAGACGCGAGTATTCAGATATTTACAAGTTTATTATTTTGTGTTACAGTGTAAGTTCATCTGATGAAGAGTGGATTCCTCCAAGTCACACAGAGACGCCACGTTACTCTTCTCCGTCCTCAAGCACACCTGTGCACCCCACCCCCACAGCCACCGCCACCCCCCACAAGAGGGAGAGGCAGAGTCAGAGGCAGAGGGAGAGCTGGGACTTCAGAAAGAGGGAAGAGTGCTCACACTGAAACAGACGCAGACGAGGACCCAGTTTTGTTCCATTTGCACCAAAACGACCGCCAGGACCTCAGCTCATCAGAAATGCTGTGTATTCACCACTTGAGCTTTTTCAGTTATTTTTCACCACGTCTGTTATTGAATCAATAATAAGAAACACGAATGCCAATGCTGCAAAGAGGGCTGAGTCGGGTAAGAAATTCTTGTGGGTACCGCTTGTTGTGAAAGACTTTTTGTGCTACATTGGCATTTTCATCTATATGGGATTGGTAAATGCAAAGACTTTGGTGGATTACTGGTCAACAAAGGACATTTATAGTTTTCCTTTTCCTCGTTCTGCAATGTCCAGATCCCGTTTTCGCAGCATTTCTTGGAAACTTCATCTCTGTGATCTAAAAGAGGATGAAGATAACACAAGAAAAAAGGGAAGCCCTGGCTATGACAGACTATTCAAAATAAAACCCCTCTATGGCAGCATTGTTTCTGCGTGCAAGACATATTTTCAACCACAAAGGCAACTGGCAGTGGATGAACGTATGGTTGCATCAAGGGCAAGAATTGGGCTGAAACAATATATGAAGGACAAGCCCACAAAATGGGGGTACAAATTGTTTGTCCTTGCTGATTCATTGTCTGCATACGCCTGGAACTTTTTTGTGTATGAGGGCAAATACGAAGACACAGGTAAAGGCCTTAGCTATGAATCGGTCATTCAGCTTTTAGATTTTAGTCTGCTTGGACAGGGCAATCATATTTTTATGGACAATTTTTATACTAGCCCAACTCTCTTCATGGATTTACTGTCCAAACAGACTCTAGCTTGTGGCACCATATGGACTAATAGAATAGGCTTTCCAAAAACCCAAATCAACGACCTCAGCAGGAAGGCGAAAAGAGGAGAAATTCGTTGGCTCAGAAATGGAAAGGTTCTGTTTGTAAAATGGAAAGACACTAGAGAAGTGACAATGTGCTCAACTATACACAAAGCTTACTGTAAAGACAGCGTAAACCGACGTGTGAAGAGTGGTGACGGTGTCTGGAGAAGAGAGAGCATTCCGATTCCAAAAGCAGTGCTCGAGTACAATAAATACATGGGCGGTGTTGATCTTTCCGATGCACTTATTGGATATTACAAGTTATACATAAAACTAAGAAATGGTACAAAACTCTTTTTTTCCATTTCATTGACATTGCTGTTGTGAACGCCTTTATTCTGCACAGTGAACAGTCCAAAGCTCAGAATAAGACCCCCCCTGACCCAGAAAATGTTCAGAGAGGAACTTCTTTCTGAGCTTGTCAAGGATTCCACAGTGCCAACAACATCAGCTGCCAGCTCAAGTACATCAACCCAAACATGTCTTCCCGAATATTTTGGAAGTTATGCTACTGGTGGGAGAAGATGGTGTGTAATGTGCAAAATGAAGACTCCGATCTTCTGCCTGAAGTGCAATGTTGCACTGTGCTTGGTGTCAACTAGGAATTGTTTCAAGCGCTGACACACTGAAGGACACAGCATGTAAATTATGTAGTCCAGAAGGTTGGACCCTTTCTGCACTTTTTTGTGAAATCTTTATTTTTATTTTATTGACAAGAAGTGCATTTTATTTATTTTATTTTAAGGAAAATATTTTCAGTTTATTTATTTTGCAAAATACTTTTGTATACAATTGTACAATTATTTTATTTGACAAGAAGGTCATTGTTTTTTTGTTGTTTCAATTTTAGATTATCAGGCAAATGTTTGCACTATTTTTTTTTATTCATTTAATTAATTTTTGTATTGCACTTTATATACCTCTGCACATTTTCTATTTAATGTATTATTATTATTATGCAAAAGATATTTGATTGTTTGAAAATAAAAGGTAAAAACTACTAATGGGTCTCATTGCTTTCTTTGAAACATGATTAGAAGTCCTTGGTGGTAATGTGCTTTGCAATGTCTTGATTTTGCACTTTTGACAGGTGGGGAACTTGGAGACTTGAATGACAAAAAAAGGTATTTTACCAGCCCTCGGGTGCTTTAAAATAACTCTTCCTTACAATATGATAAAGTAGGGGTGGGGAAAAAAATCGATATTGCAATATATTGTTGTGCTCTCTGTCGCAATAAATAATCGATACACTAACGCCCAATATCGATATTTTATTACAACACAAAATGATTAATTTACCCGTTGTCTGTGTCACTGTCACTACCCAATATCTACCATTCTGTTTGCGGGGGGGCGCTGTTCGAGTAAATAGGGGTAAAGTGGCGCAAACAGCGGCCGGTGAAGAACAAAAGTAAAGGCGGGCGTACACGGTGCGAGTTCGGACACTCGGGAGGTCGTGAGATATTGCACACATTACGAGTCAGTTAAACTGATAATTGCGTCAAAGCAGCTGGTACACGGCACGACTGTCCTGCACAAATTTTATCCCGAGCCGGCAGCAATCACGTGAGCATTCGCGCTAAACACAGAGACTGGAGCTTTCAATGTTGCAGGCAATAGCTTCAGATAGAAAAATGACAGAATGTGTGTGCAAATGATTTGTTGAAAAGCAGAGAACAGTAGCCATTCCGTTCAACATAAAAAAACAAGAGAGAGAGACAGAGTGTGTGTGTGTGTGTGTGTGTGTGTGTGTGTGTGTGTGTGTGTGTGTGTGTGTGTGTGTGTGTGTGTGTGTGTTGTGTGTGTGTGTGTGTGTTGTGTGTGTGTGTGTGACAGTGTATGCGCACGCTGTATGGTTGCTGCCACTGAGGTATAGCCCCATATGGATATTGTCAAGGCAGTGAGTTATTATGCAAATGCATATTTCTTTGTACAATGTTGGAAATGTTGGCATTAATAAATGCATAAAATTTCCTTATTTCCTTATTCCTTCTTTTTCTTTTCAGTCACATATATCGTGATATATCGTTGATGAAATTTCTTCCAATATATTGAATATCGTAGATATCGCGAATCGTGATATTATCATATCGTGGACCACATATCGCCACAGAATTGAATCGTGAGGTACCTGTATCGTCCCACCCCTATGATAGAGACATAATTCTTTTTTCCAGTGTTTGCTGACATATGCTGGAATCAACCAAAACTGTTTGCATGGTGCTAGAGCACAAAGGGCCTGATATATACACTTTCAAAAATGAATTTATAACCTAAAAATCAAAAAGCGCCTTTTTTGTTTTTGTTTATTATAGCACAGACAACATATACTATAATATTTACCATTTTCAACAGTGTTTTATGTAATGGCAAAGCGTTTTCTGTAAAATGAAACTGGGATATTGCATTTATAGCACTGTATATGGGTATGAGGAGACTTTAGATTTGGGTAGGCGGAAATTACACAAAAAAAGGTAATATTCCTCCCTTCAGATACATTTGAACAGATATTGAATAAAACATGATACAGACAAAATTCCTTTTCCAGGTATGTTCTGACATATAATGAAAACAGCCAAAACTGTCTGCATGGTGCTAGGGCAAACAGGGCCTGAGTTATACACTTTCAAAAATGAAAAAAATGAAAAAAAAAAAAAACGCCTCTTTTTTTAGGAGGGTTATTACTGTTCAGACAACATATATTTTAATTTTTTATGCAACTTCAAAGGGTTTCCTGTAAAATGACACCAAAATTGTGTATTTAGGCCAAAGTATGGGGAAATGGGAAGCTTTTTAATCTGGGTAGGCCAAATCCAGGCGGAAATCCCCAAAAATGGCAAGGAGCTTAAGTAAGCTACCTGTAAATCTCCCCTTCCCGAAGCTGTGCTTTGATTGATACAGTCTTTGCAAACTGATTATTTATGTCGGTTGTTTAAAACTTCAATCGTAAAACAGCTGTTTAGTTTAGCCACTTGCATCTTATCTCGTGAAGTGTCGCGTTGGGATTCGCGCGCGGCCGCGGCTCGCGCTTCTGTGAACATAAATCCTGCTTGCTTTGATCGGTCATCTCAAACATTTTGCCATTGCCGACGAGCGCTGTTTGAGTGCTGAAGCAGCTCAGATGATGAGGTCGGTTATCGTCGCGATATGCGAATCATTGCAGCACCAAATTAGAGTTAATATTAGGCAATTATTTCACAACTGTCACGCAAGGGACTGATCTACAGAGACGTAGAGGTTCAGGGCTACTGAGTAGTAGAGAGAGGCAGACAGGTAAGTAGTGAACAAAGGGGTTTATTATACAGAGGTACGGAGATAACCAATAGATGAGTCTAGAGGGTGATGAAGAAGGTTCAGGACAGGATATGGAACTTAGCTGCTGGTTCAGATGGATCAGGTTATGGCAGGTAGAAGATGGCTGAATCACTGGATATGGCAGGATATTGGATATGCCGTCAGACCTTCACCTCGTGGACGAACCTCAGTTTTCTACAGGCCGGAGTACCCTTGGAACGAGTTTCTAGGCATGTTGTTGTCTCAACGGATGCCTCCTGCAAGACCCTGTGCAAGATCAGGGAGCACGAGGAGCAGGTCATATTGGTTGCGCCGCACTGGCCCACCCGAACCTGGTTCTCCGAACTTGTACTCCTCGCGACAGCACCTCCCTGGCCAACTCCTCTGAGGAAGGACCTCCTTTCTCAGGGACGGGGCACCCTTTGGCACCCTCGTCCCGATCTTTGGAACCTCCACGTGTGGCTCCTGGACGGGACGAGGTAGGTTTGAGTACCCTACCACCAGCTGTGGTGGCTACCATCACTTCCGCTAGAGCATCGTCCACTCGACATGCCTATGCGTTGAAGTGGAACCTCTTCGTCTCTTAGTGCTCTTCTCACTCAGAAGACCCCAGATCATGCCCGATCAGTGTCGTGCTTTCCTTCCTGCAAGATGGGTTGGAGCGAAGGCTGTCTCCCTCCACCCTGAAAGTATATGTTGCCGCTATCGCCGCACATTACGACGCAGTCGAAGGTAAGTCCATGGGAAAGCACGACCTGGTCACGCCCGGCTTTGCCGTGCTGGGTGTGCTCACTCCACTATGAACAGTAAATGTTTGGGCCGTCTCTCTCCCTCCAAGCTGAAGGGGGAGCTGTCTGTTTTCGGTCCATCTGGCAGCAGCTGATTGGCGGGACGGTTTAAAAACATCTCCTGCCAGTTGCTCTAGAGATCCGGTTGCTCTGTGCTGCGCGTCTCTGCTTTGCTCTGGCCTCCGGGCTGGTGGCAGCATCATCTTACTCCTTTTTGCCTTTTTTGCATTTCACATAGTCTACAATTTACTGATCTGCACTACACTTTTGATTAGTTTTCTTTTGCTTCAAATTACTGACTTAATACACTTATTGATTTAAATTATGATTTCATCGTATAATTTAATGTTTAATAAATTATTTTGGATTTAACTAAACAAACGGTGTGGTCTCCCCTATGTCATTGCTACTGTGAGCCAGGTAGCCATGACAGTGAGGAGACTAAATCCTCCTCGCTCTCCTCTCGTTCCCTCTTGGGACCTCTCAGTGGTTCTAACTGCCCTGCAGAGTGTTCCCTTTGAGCCTCTGCAATCAGTGGAGCTTAAGTTCCTGTCAATCAAGACAGCGATCCTGGTTGCTTTGGCCTCCATCAAGAGGGTAGGGGACCTGCACACATTTTCTGTGGACCCAGCCTTGGCATTTCTCTGTCCAGTACGCGCCCTCCGTGCTTACGTAGACAGAACGCAGTGTTTCAGAACCTCAGACCAGCTCTTTGTCTGTTATGGTGGGAAGCTGAAGGGAAAGGCTCTCTCCAAGCAAAGGTTGTCTCACTGGATAGTGGACGCCATTGCTTTGGCTTACCAGCAGCAAGGTCGACCGTGCCCCCTTGGTGTGATGGCCCACTCCACCCGGAGTGTGGCCTCCTCTTGGGCTCTAGCGCATGACGCCTTGCTAACAGACATCTGCAGAGCTGCAGGCTGGGCGACACCCAACATATTCGCCAGATTATATAGTCTCCAAGTGTAGCCAGTGTCCTCCCGTGTACTTGCTTTAACCAGCCGGTACTAGGACCCGTTTAGGTGTCTTCGCTTGCTCGCCATTCCACTCCACGGACTGGATACGTGCAATATTCTCCTCAGGTGAGCCTGATAAGCCCTGAGTTCCTCCAGCGCTGTTGACGTCAACGCCAGAGTTATGCCTCTGGCAGCTTTCGCGTTGGCTAGGTGCCGCCATGTGCATGGTTCCCCCTCTGGGCAACCCCCACGTGTGTATTTCCACTGTAAGCCTCTCTCGAGCATGTGTCTTTCCCTTGGCAAGCCAGTCTGTCACCCCTGGGGTTGAAATATTCCACCCTGCGGGCTGGACACCCCAGTGTTCTCCGTATGCACCCCTCTCCGGGTCATATGTGTATTCTTAAGTCCGCCCCCTTTGGGCAGGCACTGATTGCATATTTCCACTGAGATATGCTTCCCAGTGTACCTTGGTATTCCTGTAGGAGTCCTTCGTCCGTGCTAGTCTCACGACAGGGAGCTCAGACTTACGCAGGGCACTGGAAGACAGCCGAGGTGGTGTGATTGGACTGGGAACCCCATTTCGTCGTCATTCGACGTAACTCGAAGTGACAACGAAAGTGAACGTTATGTCTTCCTGCCACTTCCGCTGTACTGCTGGAACAGCCGAGTTCAGCCTTGGCTCCTTCAGCGAAGAAACATATCTGCATGTTGCCGGCTCACTTCCTTTAAACCCACGAGCTGGGGCGGAGTTGTGCTATGCAAATTCAGCAGACCCATGGCATTTGCTTGCCATTGGCTCGTTTTATTACTGTTCGGAGAGGATAGGCTTCTAAGCGAACCCCATTTCGTTGTCATTCGACGTAACATCTCCGTTCCCTACTAAGGGAACAAGGGTTACATCCGTAACCGAGACGTTTCTCAGCCCTGTTCTAAAGAATGCTGTTGAACATTTTGTGTAACATTATTTGCAGAATGATTTAAACCTCCAGGAATTGAAATAAATCTGCAATAATATGGACACAAATACTAAAAATATCTACAGTAGATCTTGGGTAGACATCAAATTGATTTGATTGACAATTCAAAGGTTCAAGAATGTTTTTTGCAAATTCAGAATGATTCGATTCGAGATGATTCACTAAAAAAAAGCATGCGATTTGATTAACGTGATTCAGGCGTAAATTACACAGCGACCTTCAAGGGGTCAGAGAGTGGGGGCAAAAAAAAAACGTTTGTCCATTGTTAAACATTGTTCATAAAGGATTAGTTCACTTCAGAATTCAAATTCAAACATTTACTCACCCCCATGTCATCCAATATGTGTATGTCTTTCTTTCTTCAGTCGAAAAGAAAGTTTTTTTCTCCATATAATGGACCTCAACAGGAACCAACAGGGACATTTGTGCAGGCTAAAAATGCTGTTTATTTTTTCTTATTTTTTAACACAAAATACATTTTGAAGGCAGACATTTCTGCAGGCTAAAAATGCTGTTTCTTTTTTCTGTTGAACACAAAAGACGACATTTTAAAGAATGATGGTAACAGACAGTTGACCGTAGCCATTGACTACCATAGTAAATATATTTTTTCCTACTTTTGAAATCAATGGCGACCATCAACTGTCTGCTTATCAACATTCTTCTTATGTGTTCAAAAGAAGACAATTATTATTCATATAGGGTTGAAACAACTTGAGTAAATTATGACAACATTTTTATTTTTGGGTGAACTATCCCTTTAATTGTAGTCAATAATTTTGGCATCAAAATAAAGTGTTAGCAGATATTAAGCAAACAGTCTACTAATCTGCAGGAAGGTAAAAAAAGAGACAAAAGTATAGGACCATAATCACACGATGACGAAGGAGAAATAAACAAAAAACATTTTTAATGAATTAATCCAAAAAAAGACGTCACATTACTTGAAAATTAAATAGAACAACCACTTCAACATAAACGAGACTGAACAAAGAACTGAGAGTAACTAAGTGCTTAAATACACGGAGTGAGGTAATCAGGAGAAACTGAAACTGGCGCGGAACTCATGAGTAACTATGGAAACAAACTAGCAGAGAGAACTCGGAACCGGAATATGGCAATGAAAGAAAACGAAACCAAAACAGAACTAGACCGTGACATACTGGGGAAAAGTTCCTATTAAAATGTTGAGATCTCATCTCTCCAACAATAAATGGTTTTACAGTACAACCTATAGGACAGAAAATGTCCAAATCTTTTTGTAATACCATTGCAGTGTATAAAAGATTAGGTGGACGTAATGCACTCCACTTCTTTATAGAGCAGCCTTAGTGACTCTCCAGTCGAGCAGAACTATAACATTCTGTTCTCTCTAGACTCGTTAGAGAGCTGAGATGCTATTCAAATCTTGACAAGCGTAAGGGAGTCACCTGATGGGATGTTAGCTATGCTGAGATCTCCCCACCGCACCTCCCAGCTCTCAGCTCATCTTTGGAAGAATAGATTGATGGTCGCCTCCTCCTCTTCTGTGTGGGATTTCAACTTCCCACTTAGAGAGAATATTCACACACACACACACACACACACACACACACACACACACACGTATAACACACCGGTGAACACACAAACACTTGTCACGGTTTGAGGAAATCTGTTGCCACAGAAACACACATTGATGCGAGCCACAGCCAAGAATGTGTGATCACGCAGAGCATCAATGCAGCCAAAGCCTAAAAAAAATATGATTGCCTGCAGTTTACGAATCCAGAAATAGATTTCACAGTGTCCTGATATGTGTGGCAAATTCTGCTGTTATCTCCGCAGCTAATTTTTGGATTGTTTTGCTCTCCTGCATGTAACTTGTATATTCCATTCATAACACCTCACAGGTTCTGATTTGACTCTAATATACAGAATGTATATATTTTCCTATAATCTCTGTGGAACACAAATGAGCTGCTGGAGCTGGGTGTTGTTGTCATGGTGATGTGAGGCTTGATGAATGGCAGTGCAATTGTGAGCTCTTATTTTTAATTGGTTTATTGCAAGAGAACTCAGTCTGTCTCTCTACGTCTTCATTCCATGAGCTCCAATTCATTATCAAATTATGAAGCATGTTTTGCCCTCAGACAAGCTCTTCTTTCTAATAGCGTTCAGCCAAACATATGTGAACATTCATGTATTTATGGCTACGATTCACTAGTCACACTGGTAAATGTGGATCAGCATGATTGCCATGTCACATTAGTCTTCTATTCTTAGTTTCAGGGATAATCCTTTATATTTGACAATTTTAAGGATTACATAGAAAGAACCCAATTTATGACCCATGGGTTAATTTCATCTTCATGTGATTCACAATGGAAAATTAAATGTTATAATCCAGCCAGACAAGTCATGGTGCTATTCATTTAGTTACTTTTCTGTAGATGCTGGCTGTTCACAAAATAGTTAGTATCTCTATAAGAAAACATATTTTACATTGTATTGCTACTTGTTTTTACACTTTATATTAATTTATTATGTACTTAAACAAGTAATAGATAGATTTATGTACAGATATACAATTTGGAGGCTGCTCTTGCCAGTCTCAGAGCTTCAATTACTGAGAGCAGGGCAATCTCAGTTGAGTGTCCGCTTTTGAAACCAGACTGGTCTTTGTCCAGGAGGTGGTTCTGTGTTAGAAAGGCAGAGATCTGGTTGAAAACAACTCGTTCAAGTGTTTTCACAACGAACACGTCTTCTGGTTGCTGTCTGTGTGGGGACTCACCCTGATGTGTAACTTCCTGAACCATAACAGAGTCAAACTAACACCACAAATTCATCATCATTTATTCGTTCTCGTTCAATGCAGATTGCAACTTCAACACCATTGGCTTTTAGGGACCATTAAGACTTTCTTCCAGAGTTAATTTTGGCAGCCATTTTTGATTTAGTCTTAGTTTTCATGTTCAGACGAAAATGCTTATTGGTCTCAGTCTCATTTTAGACATTTTGTCTTTCATAGTTTTAGTCTAGTTTTAGTTGACGAAAAGTCATTGCATTTTTTGTCAACTTTTAGTCATTACTTTTAGTCAAACTGCAGTTACCGACATATCATTTTTCACTCTAGGCCAATTCAATTAAACTTCTGAGTGCCATGATGTGACAAAGACAAAGCACACCACACACGAACAGATTTTCAAACAGTCTCGCCAAGAATAAGCATGGCGGACAATATGCAGGAAGAAATTGCGATGATAGTGTTTGGAATGATTTTCACAGAAAATTCACAAAAAAAAAGAAAGAAAAGGGTTAGGGTGAAGTCGTGGAAACGGCGGGAACATGGTCTGTACAAGTTACAGAGTGAGCTAGAGGTGAGCTAGAGGTGAGCAATGGTCACAAAATCACACAGCTGTTTTTTTTTTTTTACAATTGTTGTTCTCAGGTCTCTGTTGGGAAATAATCGTATTCTCTTTGAAATTGCCTTATTAAATACACTTTAAATAATTGTTTTTATACTTTGAGTTTCTTACAGTTCATGACTATTTGATGTTATTAGAGAATGTTTGAAGATATGTTGGAATTAAATACAACTGATGATACCGTAGCCTGAGCGTAACAAATCAGTGTAGCGTTAAGGAGGAAACATATAATTAGGGTACTTGTCTATAATTCCTTTGACTTCATTTGTATAATTATTTTGACAGGTAGATGACAGAGCGGGTTTCAGGGGGCTTCTTCGAATGAATGCCGAGGAGTTTTAATTTATTCTCAATAAAGTGACCCCACTAATAACCCAGCCTGTTCTCAAGTAAATGCGTGATATAATAATGTGTATTATCGTAATTAATTCGTATTAATGCGTAAATGAGTGCAATTTATAAATGCAAAAAATAATTTTTACGTGCATATGATGCGCAGTTTTGAAACATCACTATGAAACCTTCTAACAGAGCTCCTTCTAATGCATAACTGTGTTACCATAGCGACAACAATTTATAATGTTTAATGTGCACACTGAATAATTCAGTCATACTTCCAACACACATACACATACACACACACACACACACACACACACACACACACACACACACACACACACACACACAATTATCTCTCTTACATTATTTTAATTTGTATCTAAGGAGAACATAAGCACTGGTATTGTTGTGTAATAATGTGTCCATATGTTAACAAAATTATAATACATGTTTTTGTTTGCCTGTTTGTATTTGCTTTGGTACAGTAGAGCGCAGCATGAGCTCAGGCAACATAATGTGTCAAAGAGACTGCAGCTTGTGAGAGCTAAGACCATCACTAACATTCCCATGGCAACCACATTCAAAAGGTGCATCACAAACTATTGCAGGCTCATGGTAATCAGGTTAGTAATAAAGACTACAGTTCTGAACTGCACTCGATGGGTTTTCTATTTCCATTCATGCCCTCCCCCAGCATATTCACCATAATCTACTTTATGGTACTTTTCAGTCTCTTGCTGCCCCAGAGTGGTAAGAGTGTGAAACGCATTTCAATGAATTCAAAACAACATTTTCAAAACTGGTAAGATATGTTGCTTGTGGTTGTTTGTGGTTTAATTAATTATATCTCGTTTTTAACCACTATCTACATAAGAGCCAGTGGCACATTCCTGAAGAACTGGTTGAGATGACTATAGAGATTATTGCAATTTTAAAACTACTTTCTATTTGAATATATTATAAAATGCTATTTATTCCTGTGATCAAAGCTGAATTGTCAGCATCATCACTCCAGTAATAATTCTAAGATGCTGATTTGCTGCTCAATAATTATGTATAAGTATTATCAATGTTGAAACAGTTTTCTTAGATGAATAGAAAGTAAAAAAAACTGAATTTTTCTAAAATAGAAATATTTTGTAACATATACAGTACATCACATCTCAAATGTTTGGAGTCTGTACAATGTTTTTTTTTTTTTTTTGGAAATAAATTGTTTATTCAGCAAGGAATCATTACATTGATAAAAAGTGACAGTAAAGACATTTAATGTTACAAAATATTATATTTAAAATAAATGCTGTACTTTTTAAACTTTCTATTCATCAAAGAATCCTGAATAAAACTGAACACAACTGATTTCAACATTGATAATAAGCAGAAATGTTTATTGAGAAGCAAATCAGCATAGAATGATTTCTGAAGCATCATGTGACACTGAAGACTGGATTAATGATGCTGAAATTATGTTGTTAGCACAGATAAGCAGATCATTACCTACCCAAAATGTTGCTGGTCAAAACAGTGAACATTCCATGTCTTGATGCCTCCCTCTAGTGGCCAAACACAAGAGAAACAGCTGAAGATTTTTTTCTTCTTTTTTTTACTTTGTTTAAACAAAAACATGATTCAATTAAATGGTGTTATGTGGATAGCAGAAGAACCCAAGCGCAGACAGCATGCAAACACAAGGTTTATTTATAACAGAAAACAGGGGAAAATAAAACCCACGAGGGGGCAAAACAGGACTGGAGGGCAAAAGCAAAGACAAACTACACTAAGACTTGACTGAAAACTGGAGCGGGCTGAGGGCGAGGAATCTGAGCAGACTTGGATCGAGACACATGAGGAGAAGTCTTGGGGGAAACAGTCCGGGGTTGAACAGGGACAGGAGGTACAGTGGGCGACGGAGCGGGAATCATGACAGGGGAAGCAGAGGGTGGCGAGACAAGACTCTTGACCGGGGAAACAGCGGGAAAAGGAACAGGACAGATAACAGGGGGTGTAGCAGGTGGCTGTGGAGCAGGAACAGAACTCTCTGAATCGGACTCGACGCTCATGAACACAGACTCGGGATCAGCGCTCTCCGAAGCCGACTCAGAAACCGAGCTCCTCGAATCGGTCACGGAAACAGCGCTCTCAGCGGTTGAATCTGGAACTGTGCTCTCCGTAGTGGAGTCAGAAACAGTGCTCTCTGCCACTGACTCTGGAACCGTCTTCTCTGCAGCAGACTCTGGAACCGCGCTGGCAGAGACTGGCTCGGGAACCGCACTGGCTGTAGCAGCACCCTCAGCAGCTGGTCCAGGGACCATCACGGGCTCAGGGGAAGGAAGAGACGGAGAACGGGAAGAGGCCATGACCGGATCTGTGACCGGTTGGGGAAGCACTGCAGGAACCATGACAGGTGGAGGGGCTTTCTCTGGCTGGGTCGACTCTGTCGCTGAGGACTCAGAAGGAGACTCCCACGAGGCCCGTCTACCTCGTTTCCCATGAAGACCGAAGGAAGCGGATGGAGTCTCAGGAGTCGAGTGAGCTTGGTCCCCAAGCGTAGCAACAGCAAGAACGCGACCCTCCGGGATCGCAGGCAGACAGGCAGAGGGTGGAGATCCCGAGGAAGAAGTCTGTGGATCCTCCTGGGAGAAATGATCCCAGAGTCGGGCATAATTCTTCAGGATCCACTCACCCTCGGACGGGACCGGACAGTTGACCCTCTCTCTGTCGGTGGGAGCCGACAACCACCATTGTTCCCGTTGTAACTGGAGCCAGGAGGACATACTGTCTGCTGGATTCCTTCTTGGCCGGTTCATTCTGTTATGTGGATAGCAGAAGAACCAAAGCGCAGACAATATGCAAACACACAAGGTTTATTTATAACAGAAAACAGGGGAAAACAAAACCCACAAGGGGGCAAAACAGGACTGGAGGGCAAAAGCAAAGACAAACTACACTAAGACTTGACTGAAAACTAGACTAACAAACAGCAACACAAACTCACAATTCTCATTAAACAGGATACAGACAAAGTACTCACAGGACTATCACAGAGATGAACACGCAATGATTGACAATGAACCGGCACAGGACAGCAAACACATGGGGATTAAAAAGGGAGAAACTAACGAGGGGAACAGGTGACACTGACTAGGTAATAATGACAAGACGAGGATAACAAGGGGGCAGGGTAACGTAACGAGACAACACAAGCACATGGCCCAAACAATTGGCCATGCGCTTGTACACAAAACATGATTCTGTCATGATCCTGCCTTACGACCAAAGAAAATCAAGGACACCAAGGCAGAATCATGACAAATGGTGTATTATTTAAAAATCTATTTTTTTTTCAAAATTCTAATTTTTTGCAAACTTCTCCATTGTAGATTTATAGATAATATTAATTAACAGGCACCGAAAAAAACAACAACAACATACACAAATACACATACATGCTGTCTGCATGTCATGGGTTTATTTTTGTAAACGGGTCATGATGTAAACTCACAGTAAAACATGTAAAAGGTAAACATGCAATAAAACATGGAAGTGGAATTAATTATAGATACAAAACATTCAAGGAATAAAGGGAATAAGGAACAATTCCAAAAGTTCTTTGAAAATTTTTTTTTAAAGTGCAGACTCTCTCAGTTATAAATATAATCACATTGGTTTTAGCACGCAGATAATCATGTTCCCTATCTGTCAGTCACTTTGACGATGTCTCGAGAATAACACTAGAGGTCGTTCTTGGGAGCCCCAAACAGCCCCAAACCCCTGGTTGTAAGCCTAAACTTGACATAAACTGTGAACTTGTCCCTCAAATATGATAGGTTGATTGGAATGTTGCAAAGTTATTGATCTAAGAACATGTTGGACTTGGTAAAATCAGGTAAATCAGATTATTCTATACTAAATGCCACAACTAGCTGAACTGTGTTACGAGATTCAGCGGTGCAGGCAGGTTGGTGCGTGCCAAGTAGCAAGTGTACTATGCAACCTTCCCAACGGCCAGGGTAAGTAACCCAGAGTCTCCCTATCTCAAGGGACTTGTGCTCACAGCACAATAGCATAGGTCACTTCAGCCATAAATTTCATCTTTTTATTTATTTATTTACGACTGAGCACACCTGGTTGTTTACAATGGTTGTCTACCAAGAAAGGAACACTGCGGAGACCACATCCTACCCAAAGGGGAGGTTATATGGAGAATACTAGTCCTGCCCCCAATTTAAGATTTTACCAACCGACTATTATTTGTTCATTTAAGCCATTAGACGACTAATCGCACAATTATATCAACTTAAGTACATAAATATATACTGGGGGCAGAATATATGCCTTGCGCACACATACAGCTTGCCACAAAGCACTGGCAAAAGTAATGCTTATGAATGTCAGAAAAAAATAGCAAGGAGACATTTTAATTATTTATTAATAAACCAGTGTTTTCTCAGTCAGTGTCAACTGCAAAGATGAAGTTGACGATGCTGACTCATCATCTCCACAGAAGCCTATAGTGAAATGCACTTTAGAGAAATGCACTTTTCATACAGATTACATAATCATTAGTTTTCGATTCAAATTGGTTTTGTTTAAAAGTAGACATTTCAACCTTTCTATATATATTTTTCTCATGTCTGTGAGGCAAGTATACGCTGGGTTTCAGTTAATTAAAAATAATTTATTTAAAGTGTCTACTATAACGCGCTGCAGTTCAGAGAGAAAGTGCATCCTGTTTGTTTTCTTTATTTTACAAAAGCCCAGCAGTTTTGTTATTGTGAGTGTATACAAATAAAAGTAGAAAATTACTTACACCTGACAGTTTTTTACTTTACAGTTTCAAATTATGCATTACTCTAACAAAACACATGTTATCGCCTCAGAGAGGGGAAAGGCGCTAAATGCAGGTGCTACACCAGACCAGTTGTCCGAATTTTATCTGTTAGTACCCAACAAACTGGCTCTCAGCGGAGATAATATAATAGTGAGAAGATTTTGGATGTAGCCAGAGAGGCACCATTCATTAAAGCCGAAGAGGGTGCGATGCCCCTAGTAGAGTGAGCTCTCACTTCCAGAGGGCAAGGTATGCCTTGGTCTTGGTAAACCAGATTAATGGCATCCCCAATCCAGAGGGCCATTCTCTGTTTGGAGACAGCCTTCCCCTTAAGCTGTCCTCCAAAGCAGACAAAGAGTTGCTCAGATTGTCTAAAGCTCTGTGTGCGGTCCAGGTATATGCGCAATGCACGCAGCCGGACAAATCAGAGATAGAGCTGGGTCTCCCTCATTAGAAGGGATCGCTTGCAAGTTTCACACTTGATCCCTGAAAGGAGTAGTGGGAACTTTTTGTGCACATAGCCGGGCCAAGGTCTCAGGACAACGTTAGAGTCTGCCCCGGTCCCCGATCCTCTTGACGGATGGGAGCGCAGTCAGAAGGGCCATCTTCATGGGGAGGGCACTGAGCTTAACTGAGTGTAAAGGCTCAAATGGATATCTCTGTAAGGCCTGTAAGACCAAGGAGAGATCCCAAAAGGGGATGAAACTTTAACCTCCACGCACCTCTGAGGAACCTAATAATTAGTTTATGCTTCCCAAGATACCTGCCACACACAGTGTCATGTTTTGCTGCTATCGCAGCGACATACACCTTAAAGGGATAGTTCACTTTGAAATAAATTGATGATATGTTTTAGCTTACCTCAAGGGCATCCAAGATGTAGGTGTCTTTGTTTCCACAGTATTTTCAATTTTGATATTTTTAGGTCAAACCGTTGTTGTCTGACAGTCATATATCATGCAGGTCGATGGGGTCCACCTCAAAGAGCATGCACAGAGAAGTCAAAATTAAACATGATTTAATGACTCGTAAATGTAAGTACACATTGATTGCCTAAGACACGAAACGAGCGGTTTGTGTGAGAAAACTAACAGTATTTATGAAGTTTTTACCTCTTGTAATCACAGTCACATCCAAGTAGGCTACTCTGAGGGCGCGGGCGCTTCCTTCTGTGTGACGTGTACACAGACTGATGCATAGATATATATATACACTAGATGTCACATTAAAAACATTCGTTCCAATCGGTTCCAATGAACTGCCGTAGCCAAGGCGACATCTAGTGTATACATCTATGCACCAGTCTATGCACACGTCACACACCAGGATGCGCGCGCGCGCCCTCAGATCACTTTGGACGTGGCTGTGTTAGAGGTAAAAACGATAGAAATACTGTTCGTTTTCTCACACAAACCGCTCGTTTCGTGTCTTAGGCCATCAATGTGTACTTACATTTACGAGTCATTAAGTCATGTTTAATTTGGACTTCTCTGTGCATGCTCTTTGAGGTGGACCCCATAGACCTGCATGATATGACTGTCAGACAACAACGGTTTGACCTAAAAATATCAAAATTGAAAATACTGTGGAAACAAAGACACCTACATCTTGGATGCCCTTGAGGTAAGCTAAAACATATCAAAAATTAATTTCAAAGTGAACTATCCCTTTAAGGCGAGACACAGCAAGCAAAACTATTTTTTCACTGGTCAATTTAGAGATTTTGGGATATTTGTCTTCAATAACATTTCTTCTTTCAGACTTGTGGTGAAAAAAGTCAGAAATAAACATTTAGGTCTTTATTTTACACGTTGTTTGCATCTATAGATTTCTCATAAATTCAACAAACGTTCTAAATCATCCCGCTGCTCCGCGATCGGTGCCTGCACCCTGTCATCACATACACTGCTAGAAAGCGCTCTCTCTCCTGCACAATGCTGTCGGATCCAAATATGGTCATTTCCTTTTTATCAGCAACCAATTGTGAAAGTAAAAGGGTTGAATGCACAATCTCATTGGCTGATGATAAATCTTTAAAGGGATAGTTCACTTTAAAATTCTAATTCTGTAAACAGTAGACTGTACCCATTGACTTCCATAGTATTTTTTTTTCCTACTATGGAAGTCAATGGGTACTGTTTGGTTACCAACATTCTACAAAATATTTTTCTTTGTGTTCAGCATAAGAAATAAATTAATACAGGTTTGAAACAACTTGAGGGTGAGTAAATGATGACAGAATTTTAATTTTAAAGTGAACTATCCCTTTAAAGCCTGTTTTCTCAAAATGACTTTTCTCTCATACTCCAAGTCTGAAATCTCCACTTCAGTAGCACCTATATACACCAAACGTTCCAGTCTTGTACCTAGTTATATTATGAAGACATTTACTGAGGGATTTGTAAATATATTATTCCTAGCCAGATTTATATAACATTTTATTCCAAAAAACATGGCGAAAATCAATGTTTTAAGGCAGGGGTCACCAAACTGTCAAATATTGACAGTATATTCTGATTTACAGGATAACAAAAGTAGATATCCATAAATTTCCCAATCTAATATGTGAACACAATGAAAAAATAATTTTGAACCTGGCTTTATCCAATACTCAGATATTGTTTTTTGGTAACACTTTAAAATACGGATCCTTCGTTAATGAATAACTACACAGGAACAAATGAGTAACACAATGTTAACAATCTAGTAACTACAGTTAACTAAAAAGTAACTCTGATTAACGAATTAGTAATTAATAGCACACAGATTTAAGTGGTAGTTCACTATTAACTAATCAATAACTACTATTTTTTAATACTTCCCAGAGAACTACTGAATTTTTTACAGATTTAAGTGGTAGTTCACTAATAACTAATCAATAACTACTATTTTTCAATACCTCCCAGAGAAATAATGAAAAAAATTCACAATTCATGCAAAACTTAATAACTAATGCAGGAAAAATTACTAGCACTAGATTAACATTACTGCTAGATACTGTACACTAATTATAAATATGTAATAGCGTAGCAGACTTATGATTTGGAAAAGCTGTCAATAATTAGCCTATGCACTGCTGTCTTTTAGAGAACTATTCATAAACTAAATAATTTTTAAGAATTGTTTTTATAAATGCACTTGTCTGGAACACTTACCCTGTGGCCGATTTTCCGGCATTCCTCTGGACTGGCTTTGAATAACTAGACTCATCATGGTGAGTACTGGAACATACTGAGTCATCAGCCATCCAAATACCAGTTATTTTTATTATTTAACCTACCTCTCAAAAGTGTTTTTTATGTATGTCTCTTTGCTCATATGCATATATATATATAAATATGTGTGTGTGTATATATATCCTGTGAATGATTAGATGATTCTACCCTTTCGGGTTGGCTCTTCATTAGTAACTACAGCATGGAATCATGATAACTAGTAATGACTCAAGTGTTAATGCATACTTTTATAGGACTTACAAATTATTTGGATCCGTATTCTAAAGTGAAGATCATGTTAACCAGTGTTGGGGGTAACGAGTTACAAAATAACGGATTACAGTAACGATATTACTTTTTTGGGTAACGAAGTAAAGTAACGCATTACACTAAAAATATCAGTAACTATACTACTTTACTAGACTATAGGAACGCGCTTTCCTGCGTTACCCAAGCCGTGTTTTCATGTGTGTAAAGCTCTGATCTGTCGAAGTGGTGCGTGCACGCCTGTGTGTGTGTGCTTGCCTGGGCACCGTTGCCATAGAGATCGATTTGAGTGACGTAGCTGCTGGTGCGAAGGACAGAGAGGAATGGAGATGGAGACGGAGACGCGAGTTTCGGCCAGTGGCGATATTCACATTACTTTCAGTTTATTGCTCGAAAGGACAAAAATATTTGCCAGAAATTCACTCTATGCCCTGGCAGGCAAGTACTGGCCATCGGGACTACCGGGAGATTCACGGCTTTTTGGGCCGATCCGATGCATCTAAAACTTTTTTGTTCATTTGTCTTAACGGCTCATAAAACTCGTACATCGGCGGCCCATTCGTTTTGTTTTGCTTAATTGGCGGCGCTGGGTAAGTGCCGGTGTAATGCATTGGTTAAAAAAAGTCAGCGTTAGTTTTTTTTCTGACAGACCGGCCCATGAAACACGTAGATTGGCCCATTGGTTATTTTCTTGATTGACACTGGACTGGACCAATCACATCTTTAAATGCCTCCCCCTTTGGCTTTGAGCGAGCGTGCAGTGTCAGTGTATCTGTCAAAATCTCTTATATACGGTCTATGGTCAAAATACAGATGGAGAAGAAAGTTTCAGTTTTGCAGTTTCCGTCAAAATAAAATATAATGTTTATCTCTGTCCAGCCCTGATCATGTGTCTACCACCACGGACATAATCCTGTTGTTTGTAGATTTTACAGTGAGGCATATTTCTTTGTGCAGACAGGGATATTGTTATTTTATATGGTTTTACATGCCATTTTTATCGGCTACATTTATAAACACTATGCGGACATGCAGGCTAAATGATGATAGGGCTATGATGTTTGTCCATGTATCTACACGGTAAATTAAGAAACGGGAAAGTAAAGTAATAAGTAGTGAAGTTACTTTTCAAATGCAGTAACTAGTAAAGTAATCTCATTACAATTTACAGAAGTAACTAGTAACTAGTTACTTTTTTTGAGTAACTACCCCAACACTGATGTTAACTAACTAGTAATGACTCAAGTGTTACTACATACTTCTATAGGAATACCAAACACAAGTCATTTCAAGCGTATGAGATATTGTTTGTGAACTTTTAAATACTATACTTTTAGAAAATGTATTTAGAAGTATGCATTAACACTTGAGTCATTACTAGTTAGTTAACATGATCTTCACTTTAGAATACGGATCCAAATAATTAATAATTCCTATAGAAGTATGCATTAACACTTGAGTCATTACTAGTTAGTTAACATGATCTTCACTTTAGAATACGGATCCAAATAATTAATAATTCCTATAGAAGTATGTAGTAACACTTGAGTCATTACTAGTTATCATGATTCCATGCTGTAGTTACTAATGAAGAGCCAACCCGAAAGGGTAGAATCATCTAATCATTCACAGGATATATACACACACATATATATATATATATATATATATATATATATATATATATACATATGAGCAAAGATACTGTGACAATCAGCGGCTGGAGGGCCCGCATGAGCCACTGGAGGGCACTCTTTTCCTGTGTTATTTTCCACCATGGACTCATTATGTTTAATTATGTTCAGTTGTGTTTGATTACCTGTGATTGAGTTCCTTATTTAAACCTGAGTTTTCCCTGTGTCCTTTGCAAAGTCTTGTTACACTAGTAAGCGTCGCCCTGCCGGCCCCGCCTCTGCGCCTCGCCCTACCGGCCCCGCCTCTGCGCCTCGCCCTGCCGGCCCCGCCTTTGCGCCTCGCCCTGCCGGCCCCGCCTCTGCGTCTTGCCTTACCTGCGCATCTCGGGCTTCGGGAGCCTTTTCCGGTGGCGGTTCCCAGCCTGGAGGCCTTGGATTTCCCCAAGTATTTTTTTGGGGGGGGCAGGAGGTGCCCTGTGAGGGCCATGAAGGCGGCACCTACATGGTCCCCATCTGTGTCTGCTCCGCCCAGGTCCCCATCTGTGTCTGCTCCGCCCAGGTCCCCATCTGTGTCTGCTCCGCCCAGGTCCCCATCTGTGTCTGCTCTGCCCTGGTCCTGTGTCAAGTGTGCTCCACCCTGGCTCCCTTCTGAGTGTGCTCCGCCCTGGTCGCCCACGCTCCATGGCCCAGGCCCGCCTTGGCTGTGTCCTGGTCCCGTTCCCCTGCAAGGGCCTGGCCCTCCATCCCATCCCCCGTTGACCTCCCCCCGGAGCTCTTAGGAGCGTCTGGAAGCCGCTCCTTAGAGGGGGGGTTATGTGACAATCAGCGGCTGGAGGGCCCGCATGAGCCACTGGAGGGCACTCTCTTCCTGTGTTATTTTCCACCATGGACTCATTATGTTTAATTATGTTCAGTTGTGTTTGATTACCTGTGATTGAGTTCCTTATTTAAACCTGAGTTTTCCCTGTGTCCTTTGCGAAGTCTTGTTACACTAGTAAGCGTACATCTCTGAGCTTTATTCCTTGTGTTAGTATTCCGTGTTTCCCTGGACTCTTGACCCTTGTCTGTTTTCTGGTCTGTTTATGAACCTGTGCTGCCTGCCTCGACCTAAGCCTGTTTTGA
Organism: Phoxinus dragarum; assembly: GCA_033366665.1. Classification (NCBI taxonomy): domain Eukaryota; kingdom Metazoa; phylum Chordata; class Actinopteri; order Cypriniformes; family Leuciscidae; genus Phoxinus; species Phoxinus dragarum. The sequence continues at coordinate 16,219 of JARPMJ010007284.1, read as the reverse complement.
CCACGAGTTACCGGATTGCCCTTTGTTGAACTGTCTGCTTGAGTTTATGTCTGCTTGTGTGTAAGTTTAAATAAAGTGCTGCACATGGATCTGACCGCCTCATTCCGTTCGTTACAGATACATACATAAAAACACTTTTGAGAGGTAGGTTAAATAATAAAATAACAACTGGTATTTGGATGGCTGATGACTCAGTATGTTCCAGTACTCACCATGATGAGTCTAGTTATTCAAAGCCAGTCCAGAGGAATGCCGGAAAATCGGCCACAGGGTAAGTGTTCCAGACAAGTGCATTTATAAAAACAATTCTTAAAAATTATTTAGTTTATGAATAGTTCTCTAAAAGACAGCAGTGCATAGGCTAATTATTGACAGCTTTCCCAAATCATAAGTCTGCTACGCTATTACATATTTATAATTAGTGTACAGTATCTAGCAGTAATGTTAATCTAGTGCTAGTAATTTTTCCTGCATTAGTTATTAAGTTTTGCATGAATTGTGACTTTTTTTTCATTATTTCTCTGGGAAGTATTGAAAAATAGTAGTTATTGATTAGTTATTAGTGACCTACCACTTAAATCTGTAAAAAATTCAGTAGTTCTCTGGGAAGTATTACAAAAATAGTAGTTATTGATTAGTTAATAGTGAACTACCACTTAAATGGTAGTTCACTTCTGGAAGCTTCCTGCTTCCTGCTCAGCTACTGTTCGGACGCTCTTGCTTACTGCTCCGCGCTTTGCTCTATCGCTTTTATATTTTTATATTTTATCTTCTTTTATCAACTAATTTTAACCTCAGCAAATCAGCACAGTGCTCAAACGCTTGGATTACTACAAAAAAGCTGAATTATTTTATTCGACCAGCCTCCCACTGAAAGCTTACATTCCGGGGAAGAGAAAACACAACTGCATAAGGATAAGAGAAAATGCATCTTCTGGAATCTACTTGCTGCAGTAACTGCCACAGACTTTTACAAAGGATTGCAGTTCTTGAAACAAAGTTATTTGCGGGACTACCAAACCAGAAAACACACCAGAGCTCCGTCATGGACGCCCTCAGCATACAGCAGGTGAGCCCCATGAATCTACTGCTCCTCAACAGGCCATACTGAGTGTAGAGAAACAAGCTGATCGACTTACAAATCGATGGCACAATCAGGGAGCGAGACCCAAAGGCACTCGAGACATCAGATTGTCACGAGTATCACATCCTCTACCCCAGATACGGCTCTGACAAGGATTGCAAACACTGGTCTCCTACCACCGCCTATACATCTTGAGAACAAATTTGAAGTATTAATGAATGTAAATGAGGAATCTCCAAACGTGATGAATGTGATCGAACACAGACTGGATAAGCCAGTAGCTAACACTGATGCTAACTTGCGCTCAAGGTCGAGCAGACAGCACTTAGCTCAGAGTGCAGCCGAGCACAGGACTCTGATAGTGGGTGACTCCATTATCAGAAACATTAGTAGCAGGGATACAACTACGTGCTGCCTTCCACAAGCAACAACTTCTGATGTAAACTGGGAACTTGAGAACATTCTGATGAAACATAAGACTGCAAATCGACTCATCATTCATGTGGGGAAAAATGATATACATAAAGAGCAGTCCGAACTCCTCAAGAAGGATTTCAATGAACTTTTTGAAACACTTAAAAGACTGAAAGTACAAACATTCATCAGTGGACCACTCCGAGCAAGAGTGAATAAACAGGTTTTCACGGTTGCTTGGGCTTAATACATGGCTCCAAAAAACCTGCAATATAAAAGGAGTGAACTTCATTGACAACTTCAATCTTTTCTGGAGTCAGAGGCAACTGTTCCAACAGGACGGCCACCCAAACAAACTTGGTTCAAGAGTGCTAAAGGACAATATCTACTTCTCCCTCAATCATCCTTCTGCCGTGTGTGCAAATCCACTCAACCTGAATGGCACACACACACCTGGACACAGTATGAATGACCACAGGACTTCACTCCAGCACCTGAATGGACATGCGGTTGACACGTCACACAAGGACAATGATAACACCACTCAGCCACAACAACTTCTGCTCACGGACACAATCTCAGCTGAGCCCTGCCCACAGAGCTCACCACAGACAGACTGTGACATACTAGAACTGCTCCAAGATGCAGCACCCAAGGACGACTTCCTGGAAAACAGCCAGGGAAACCAGGACAGCATATTACAGCCTCCGATAACACCAGAGACCCTCTCACCAGACACGCTATCTCTATCTCCAACATCTCCACTATCCCACTCTTTTGCAAGCCCCCAGATATCAACCAAAAAAAGGCAGGCCCCACATCCACCAAAGCCTGCTGGCCCCGCTCGCCCTCCCCCTCCTCCTGCAAGAGTTCTTCGGGCTCTGCCACAACGACAGGTCTCACACCATCCTCCTCCGGCTCGAGGTGAACTAAAAACAACTGATACCAGCTCTCAAGTGATATGTGTCGGGTCCCCGCTATGATAACAGTAACTTTCTCAAATGTTTACAGAACAAGCGGGAACCCAGTGTGCCTGCATCTTTCTCTATTGCTGTTCGATTACATGATAGAAAGTCTAAGGCCTTCAAAAGCCGTACAGCAAACCCATCTAATCTGGTGCCTACTACACGCCAAACTAAGACTGCTGTGGGGACAAAAAGTAAGACTGTTAAGTTAGCACTCTTAAACATCTGCTCACTTAAAAATAAATCACTTCTAGTCAATGACTTAATAACCACATACAACCTGGATTTTATGTTCCTAAATTAAACTTGGCTAGAAGACAACTGCAGTGCAACTGTCCTCAATGAAACATCCCCTCATAACTTTACTTTTATGTGTGTCTGCAGAGCAGGTAGGAGAGGTGGGGGAGTAGCTGCTCTTTTTAAAGATGTCTATCAATGTAAGCAAATATCATTTGGTAATTACCCGTCTTTCGAATATCTGGGTATTGTGTTAAAAGGTGCTCCACGCATTTTTCTTATCATTGTTTACAGGCCTCCAAAATACTCTTCAGCCTTTGCTGAGGACTTTACAGAACTGTTATCAACCATTTCCTCAGAGTTTGACAGTTTTGCTATTGCCGGAGATTTCAACATTCACATAGATAATGCAGAAAACAATATGGCAAAAGAAATCAAAACGGTTTTAAAAACTTTTGATCTGACTCAGCATGTACATGGACCGACACACAATCGTGGACACACTCTAGATTTACTTATCAGTAAGGGTCTAAACATTTCATCGATTTTTATTAAGGATGTAGCACTGTCTGATCATTTCTGTATTTTCTTTGATATATTGATCTCTCCTGCCATTGAAGCTAGATCTGTGTCTGTCAAGAAGAGATGCTTAAATGAGAACACTAGTGTACTATTTATGAAGGCTATATCTTCAACACCAAGCATTTCTGCTGACTCTGTTGATTTTCTCCTTGATTGTTTTAACTCAAAAGTCAAAAGTGTAATTGATGATATTGCTCCTGTTAAGGTCAGGAAGAGTGGTAGACAAAAAGCACCCGGAGAAACTCAACAGCAGTGCAAAATAGGAAAAGACAATGCAGAAAAGCAGAGCGCATGTGGCGGAAGACAAAACTTGTAGTCCATTATAACATTCAATTCAATTCAATTCAAGTTTATTTGTATAGCGCTTTTCACAATACATATTGTTTCAAAGCAGCTTTACAGAAAATGCATTTCAAAAAATATACACACAAAATACAGTTAGTTAATCATAAAATTTATGGCATAACATATCGCCGACGTTGGGTCGTCTCTTCATAGGCGTCGAGTCGTCTCATCACAGGCGTTGGGGCATCTGAAGTCTCCATGAGAGGCTGGATACATAACTGGAGCTGACGAACTCTATTTGAGTTATCTCGGGACAGGCGTCCCGAGATAACAACAACAAAAAAAAAAGGCAGATGGGAAATAATTAGCGTAGCTGCTGTTCATAATATGAATGCATTTGATCTGATTTAACTGTAGTATAAAAGGTATGAGATGCATCATGTGAATGCTTGGCTAAAGAGATGCGTCTTTAATCTAGTTTTAAACTGGGAGAGCGAGTCTGAGCCTCGGACAGTATCAGGAAGGCTATTCCAGAGTTTAGGAGCTAGATGTGAAAACGCCCTCCCTCCTTTAGTGGACTTAGTTATCCTCGGTACGACCAGAAGCCTCGAATTTAGCGATCTTAAAGAGCGCGATGGATTATATGGCGATAGAAGATCTCTTAAATACACAGGAGCTAAACCATTTAGGGCTTTATAGGTCAGTAACAATACTTTGTAATTGATACGGAACTTAATAGGTAACCAGTGTAGAGATGATAAAATTGGTGTTATATGATCATATTTTCTTGACCTAGTAAGAACTCTAGCAGCTGCATTTTGGACTAACTGTAGCTTGTTTACGGAGGATGCAGGACAACCAGCTAATAAAGCATTACAGTAATCTAGTCTCGAGGTCATGAATGCATGAACTAACTTTTCTGCATCAGAAACTGATAGCATATTACGTAGCTTAGCAATGTTTCTAAGGTGGAAAAAGGCTGTTCTTGTGACATTTGAAATATGATTTTCAAAAGACAAGTTGCGGTCTAGTATAACACCCAGGTCTTTTACTGTAGAGGATAAAGTAACAGGACGTCCATCTAGATTAAGGTTGTATTGTAAGAGGTTTTGTGGGCAGTTTTTTGGACCAATCAGTAATACCTCCGTTTTATCTGAATTTAATAGAAGAAAATTACACGTCATCCAATATTTTATATCTTTAACACACTCTGTCATTTCAGATAATTTAGTGTTATCATCTGGTCGTGATGAAATATATAATTGAGTGTCATCAGCATAACAGTGGAAACTTATTCCATGTTTTCTTATAATATTACCAAGTGGCAGCATATAAATTGAGAATAGCAGAGGGCCTAACACAGATCCTTGCGGCACTCCATAATTTACTGACGTTATCTTTGATTTTTCCCCATTTAAATGGACAAAATGGTAACGGTCTGATAGGTACGATCTAAACCAGCTTAATGCCTGTCCCTGTACACCAGTGTAATTTTGAAGTCGATCTAAGAGTATTTTATGATCTATAGTGTCAAACGCAGCACTAAGATCGAGTAAAACTAGTATTGAGATACAGCCTTGGTCAGAAGCTAAAAGTAAATCATTTGTAATTTTAACCAGCGCAGTTTCTGTGCTTTGATGTGGCCTGAATCCTGACTGAAATTTTTCATAGATATCGTTTTCTTGCAAGAAAGAGCACAATTGAGCGGACACAACTTTTTCTAGTATTTTAGACATAAATGGAAGATTTGAAATGGGTCTGTAATTTGCTAGGTTATTTGGATCTAATTGTGGTTTCTTAATAAGAGGTTTTATAACTGCCAGCTTGAATGTTTTTGGAACATGTCCTAAAGATAGAGACGAGTTAATAATATTGAGAAGAGGCTCTTCCACTACAGGTAACACTTCTTTCAGTAGTTTACTGGGTATTGGATCTAATAAACATGTTGTTGGTTTAGATGCAGTGATAAGTTTATTTAGCTCTTCCTGTCCTATAGTTGTAAAGCGCTGTAGTTGTTCTTGAGGGGCGATAATTGAGGCTGAATCATAAGACGCTGTCAAAGATTGTACATTTACAATTGTGTTTCTGATGCTTTCTATTTTCTCAGCGAAGAAATTAATGAAATCATTACTATTAAGATGTAACGGAATATTTTGTTCAGGTGATGTCTGTTTATTTGTTAATCTAGCCACAGTGTTAAATAAAAACCTTGGATTGTTTTGGTTATTTTCTATTAGTTTGCGGAGATGTTCAGCCCTGGCTGCTTTTAGAGCCTTTTTATAACGTGACATACTGTCTTTCCACGCGATTCTAAAGACCTCTAAATTAGTTTGTTTCCATTTGCGCTCTAAGTTACGAGTTTCTCTCTTGATAACATGCGTAGCACTGTTGTACCATGGTGCTTTAATTTTCTCTCTAACCTTTTTTAATCTAATTGGTGCACCAGTTTCTAATGTACTAGAGAAAATGTTGCTCATACTGCTAGTCATTTCCTCTAGCTCATCTGTTAGTTTGGGTTCACTGAGGAGCGGAGATAGATCAGGTAAGCTATTCAAGAATCTATCTATAGTAGTTGGAAGGATTGTTCTACCTGGTCGATAACGCGGCGCAACATGACACATTTCAGCCGTACGTAGTATGCAAGTTACCATGTAATGATCAGTGACATCATCACTTTGCGGTATAATATCTATATCGGTTGGATCGGTTCCATATGATATAATTAAATCTAGAGTATGATTAAGACGATGAGTGGGACCACTAACGTTTTGCTTGACCCCAAAGGAGTTTAATAAATCTGTAAACGCAGTCCCTAACGCATCATTTGTGTTATCAACGTGTATGTTGAAATCTCCAACAATTATTGCCTTATCGACATTGACTAATAGATCTGAGAGAAAATCTGCAAACTCTTTTAGGAAATCAGCGTAGGGCCCTGGCGGTCTATATACAGTAGCCAAGGCTAGAGATAATAGGGATTTCTTTCTTACATCTGGGAGCGTAACATTTAGCACAAGTACTTCAAACGAATTAAACCTGTGGCCTGTTTTCTGAGTAACATTAAGAATATCTCTATAGATTGTTGCAACACCGCCGCCACGACCAATCAGACGGGGCTCATGCTTATAACCGTATCCTGGTGGAGTGGACTCATTAAGACCGAAATAATCATTTGGTTTAAGCCAGGTTTCAGTAAGGCAGAGTACATCGAAGCTATTATCAGTGACCATTTCATTTACAATAACCGCCTTAGGTGTAAGCAATCTAATGTTTAGAAGACCTAGCTTTAGAAATTGTTTTTGTTCACTAATATTGAGATTTTCTGGTTTAATCACAATTAGATTTTTCTTAGATCCTGCAGTAGATTTATTGTTTGGCCTCACTAAACGAGGAATAGACACAGTTTCTATATAGTGTTCTACACTGGTACTTATATCAATTAATTTGGGACAGCAAAGAATGTGATTTGGACTTTGACTTACTAGTCATATGGTGTGTAACGTCTTGGAGATGTTGTCCGACAGAACAGCCGCTCCGATTCTGCTGGGGTGCAGGCCATCAGCACGGTAGAGCCTAGGTCGCTCCCAAAACAGATTCCAATTATTTACAAAGAGCAGTCTCTGTTCATTACACCATGACATTAATAACATCTACAAAGACACCATCCATGCTTTCAATATGGAATTAGGCAAAGCTAGACAGACTTTCTTCTCAAATATTATTAACAGCAACTTAAACAACACACGCACTCTTTTTGCTACTGTAGAGAGACTGACAAACCCCCCCGAGCCAGATTACCAGTGAAATGCTCTCAGACAGCAAGTGCAGTGAGTTTGCAATAATATCAGAAAGGTGATCAGCACATCCTTGAGTTGCACTGGGGTCAGACAGATCAGACCACAACCTGAGAAAGTAGTTACTATGTCTGATTTCAAAGAAATTGATGGCAAAATTTTGGAAGAAACCGTACAGCACCTTAAAACATCAACCTGCGCCCTTGACGCTCTTCCCACATCTTTCTTTAAAAGTGTGTTAAACAGCTTAGAAGCAGATCTCCTAGAAGTGGTAAATGCCTCACTTCTCTCTGGGAGTTTTCCAAACTCCCTGAAAACTGCAGTTGTCAAACCCCTCCTGAAAAAGAGCAATCTGGATAAGACTATATTAAGCAATTATAGACCAATCTAAAATCTTCCTTTCATTGGCAAGATCATTGAAAAAGTTGTTTTCAATCAGCTGAACAAATTCTTAAGCTCAAACGGATACTTTGACAATTTTCAATCTGGTTTCCGATCGCATTACAGCACACAGCTCATAAAGATAATTAACGATATTCGCTTAAATACTGATACAGGCAAATTATCAGTGCTGGTACTACTCGACCTCAGTGCTGCTTTTGACACTGTCGATCACAACATACTTCTTGACATGCTGGAAAACTGGGTGGGGCTTTCTGGGATAGTCCTAAAATGGTTCAGGTCATACTTAGAAGCGAGAGGTTATTATGTGAGTATAGGAGACCATGGGCCCTATTTTAACGATCTGAAACGCAAGTGTCAAAGTGCAAAGCGCAAGTAACTTTGTGGGCGGATCCCGGCGCTGTTGCTATTTTCCCGGCAGGATAAACGACTCTTGCGCCCGACGCAAATCTAAAAGGGGTTGGTCTGAAGTAGCTTCATTATTCATAGGTGTGGTTTGGGCGTAACGTGAAATAAACCAATCAGAGCGTCCTCTCACATTCCCTTTAAGAGCCGGCGCGCTTGTTCCACGGCGGATTGCTATTATAACGGCGGATTTGCCAGCGCACGCCAGGAGCGGTTCACAGCCGAGGAAACCGACGTTCTCGTCAGGACCGTAAAACACAGAGAAGTGACACTGGGGATGATGGGAGAAACACACACACATTAGCTTCGGTTAAACAGGCGTAGCTATAATTTGGGTAAATGTGTAGCCTAATCTAGATTTTTTTTTTTATCTAGATAGATCTTTTTCACATCTTCACGGACACAACAATGATTTCTTTCGTGTGTTAATATTTTTCCTTGTAATAATGTATGATTTGCAAAAATGAAAACTGCTGCATCTGTTTATATTAGTGTGTACAAAGTGGATGCACGTTAACATTATGGCCAAGCACGCGCCCTTAAAATACCATATCACTAACGCGCAACGCGCCACTGTCTTTAGACTGTTTTTTTCCTGGTCAATGGCGCAATTGCTTTCTAAAACTGGAAAATAGCACCATGGAAGTTTTGCGCCGGAACACGCCTTCTCTTTGCGCTGAACCGCCCCCGCGAGCGCAAGTTCATTTCCTAATTTACCGACGTGCGTCTGTGGAGGGAAGAGTCCGCTGTGCGCGGGTGCAAAATAGGAATGATACATGCGTCGGTGTTCAAAGTCAATTGCGCTGTGTGCAAGATAGGGCCCCATAAGTCTGAGTGGACATCCATGACATGCGGAGTCCCTCAAGGCTCAATTCTTGCGCCACTCCTATTCAACCTGTACATGCTCCCAATGAGCCAAATAATGAGAAAGAACCAAATTGCTTACCACAGCTATGCAGACGACACACAGATCTACTTAGCCCTATCGCCTAACGATTACAGCCCCATTGACTCCCTGTTCCAATGCATTGATGAAGTAAACCGTTGGATGTGCCAAAACTTTCTTCAGTTAAACAAAGACAAAACTGAAGTCATTGCGTTTGGAAACAAAGATGAAGTTCTCAAGGTGAACGCATACCTTTACTCTAAAGGTCAAACAACTAAAAATCAAGTCAGGAATCTTGGTGTGTCTCTAGAGTCAGACCTTAGCTTCAGTAGTCATGTCAAATCAATAACTAAATCAGCATACTATCATCTGAAAAATATTGCAAGAATTAGATGCTTTGTTTCCAGTCAGGACTTAGAAAAACTTGTGCATGCTTTCATCACCAGCAGGGTGGATTATTGTAATGGACTCCTCACTGGCCTTCCCAAAAAGACCATAAGACAGTTGCAGCTCATACAGAACGCTGCCGCCAGGATCCTGAGCAGAACCAGAAAATATGAACACATCACACCAGTCCTCAGGTCTTTACACTGGCTCCCAGTCACATTTAGGATTGATTTTAAAGTATTATTACTGGTATATATGGCCTAGGACATTGCAGATATGCTCACTGAATATAAACCCAACAGATCACTCAGATCATTAGGATCACACCAACTAGAAATACCAAGGGTTCACTCAAAGCAAGGAGAGTCCGCTTTTAGCTATTATGCCAGCCGCAGCTGGAACCAGCTTCCAGAAGAGATCAGGTGTGCTCCTACTGTAGCCACATTCAAATCCAGACTCAAAACACATCTGTTTAGCTTTGCATTTACTGAATGAGCACTGTGCCACTGTGCGTCCGACTGTTTGCACTGTATTTTATTTTATTTTTTATTCTAAACTGTTTTAATTATTCTTATTTCTTTTGATTATTTTAATTTCTTCTATGTAAAGCACTTTGAATCACCATTGTGTATGAAATGTGCTATATAAATAAACTTGCCTTGCCTTGCCTAAATCTGTGTGCTATTAATGACTAATTCGTTAATCAGAGTTACTTGTTAGTTAACTGATTGTTAACATTGTGTTACTAATTTGTTCCTGTGTAGTTATTCATTAACGAAGGATCCTTATTTTAAAGTGTTACCTGTTTTTTTAAATATACCCAAAATAGCGCATATTTAATAAGATATTGCCTATTTTGCATATTTAAACATTAAGTTACAGAAAAACTTACAGATCTGCTAGTTAAACATTTTACCCTATTCATCTGTTGTGTCTCGCCCTTTAGAACCTGAAGCTAAAATGGGTGTCTTTCACATATTTAGATTTTTTTGACTGTAACATTCTAAAACAATGTGCTATCTTCATGTGCAAGGTGTCATCTTTTTCAGAAAAAGATTAGCTTTCAACAAATTACAGTTCTTGACCATTATTGTGTGTGGTGAGTTTGTAAATAGAATTTAAATAGACAAAAATAAAAAAAACGTCTCGGTTACGTATGTAACCCTCGTTCCCTGAGTACAGGGAACGGAGACGTACGTCGGGTTCCCCTGACGAATTGGGATCACGCTAGGGAGCCTATTACCTTCGAGAAACTAACAAAAAGCCAATGAGCATTGGCATGCAACATTTGCATTCCGCGGACCCGCCCGTCAGCGCGGGTATAAAAGCCGGAAGTAAACATTGCATCATCACTTTTCGCTGAGGAGCCGAAGTAACGGACCCCTGCGAAGGTGCAGCCACGTGGCAAAGGGACGTACGTCTCCGTTCCCTGTACTCAGGGAACGAGGGTTACATACGTAACCGAGACGTTCCCTTTCGTCCAGGGAACTCCGACGTACGTCGGGTTCCCCTGACGAATTGGGATCCCTAATAAAACGCCATGGTGCTGGCCCCTTCCAGTGCCCAGCTAAGCCGCCCTACAACAGTTTCAATAAATTTCGGGGGCTGCTAGGAATCCACTGCTGTTCCGCAAGACCCACACAGAGGACATTGGATAACACTGGGAAGCGTGCCTCAACCCCCGGGGGGGGGAGGCACACTACGGAAAACCAGGATGCCTGAACTGGCCTGGAACACTCATATGAATTCACATAGTGAACATATGGAGTCCCTGAGATGGTCCCAACCATTTGGAATTGGGAGCGCATACAACAAGGACGACGGCGCGAGTCCGTCGGGGGAAGACACGGCTGGACTGCACGTGGCAAAAACGGTACTCAAGACCACTGAACACCCAGTCTGCTACGACTCTGCTAGAGGAGCAAACCTGGCGCCGGGCGGTCCGCTACGCCGGGCGCCGGGGGGGTGATGGAGGAGCTCAACGAGGTTACCACTTAGGGGCCAGCGGAGCGGAAGAGACGCACTTATCTGATTACAGAGTGGCGCAGCAAGCCGACACAACCTATTCCCTCGACCCACTGGACGAAGCCAGAACCCGGGAGGAAACCGGTTCCACACGGAGGTTATAGAACCTAGCAAACTTGTTAGGTGTCGCCCAGCCCCCAGCTCTACAAATGTCTGTCAGCGAGGCGCCTTGAGCCAACGCCCAGGAAGCGGCAACACCTCTAGTTGAGTGAGCGCGCAACCTGGGGGGACAAGGCTCACCCTGAGCCTCATAGGCTCGGGTGATGGCATCCACTATCCAGTGGGCTAACCTCTGCTTGGAGACGGCCTTCCCCTTCTGCCGGCCTCCGTAACGGACAAGGAGCTGGTCTGAGGTCCTGAAGCTTTGCATTCTGTCAACGTAACACCGCAAGGAGCGGACGGGACAGAGAAAAGCTAGGGCTGGGTCTGCCTCCTCCTGGGGCAGCGCTTGCAGGTTCACTACCTGATCTCTAACCGGAGTGGTAGGAACCTTGGGCACATATCCGGGGCGGGGTCTCAGTGTTACGTGGGACAGGCCCGGCCCGAACTCTAGGCACGATTCGTCGACCGAAAATGCTTGCAGATCCCCGACCCTCTTAAAAGAAGCCAATGCTAACAGGAGCGCTGTCTTAATAGACAGGATATCAAGCTCTACTGTCAGCAAAGGCTCAAAGGGAGGACTCTGGAGAGCTCTCAGTACCAGAGTCAAGTCCCAAGGGGGTACAGAGTGTACAGGGCGAGGAGGGTTTAACCTCCTAGCACCCTTCAGGAATCTGATGACCAGGTCGTGCTTTCCCACCGACTTATCGTCAACTGCATCGTGATGCGCCGCAATGGCAGCGACATACACTTTGAGGGTTGAAGGGGACAGCCTACGCTCCAACCCATCTTGCAGGAAAGAAAGCACAACGCCGATCGGGCAAGTTCGGGGGTCCTCCTGACGGGAGGAGCACCAAGCGACGAACAGGTTCCACTTCAACGCATAGAGGCGCCTCGTAGAGGGGGCTCTAGCGGAAGCGATAGTGTCTACCACTGCCTGTGGCAGCCCACTCAGAACCTCCGCGTCCCGTCCAGGGACCAGACATGGAGTTTCCAGAGGTCTGGACGCGGGTGCCGTAGAGTGCCCCGTCTCTGAGAAGTAGATCCTTCCTCAGAGGAATCGGCCAAGGAGGGGCTGTCGAGAGGAGCATGAGTTCTGGGAACCAAGTCCTGGTGGGCCAGTACGGCGCCACTAGCAAGACCTGCTGCTCTTCCTCCCTGACCTTGCACAGAGTCTGCGCAAGAAGGCTCACTGGGGGGAACGCATATTTGCCAGCTGTGAGCCAGGGCGTCCGTGCCGAGGGTCCCCTCGGACAGGGAGTAAAACCACTGGCAATGGGTCGTGTCCGGAGAGGCGAACAGGTCGACCTGTGCCGCTCCGAAGACACTCCAAATCAGCTGGACCACCTGGGGATGGAGTCGCCATTCTCCGGGCAGGGGGGTGAACCGTGAAAGCTCGTCGGCCACACGGTTGAGAGCCCCCGGCACGTAAGCGGCATGAAGCGACCTCAGATGCTTCTGACTCCATAGGAGGAGGTGGGAGGCGAGTCGCGACATACGACGGGAGCGTAGACCACCTTGATGGTTGATGTACGCAACGTGTTGCAGTGTTGTCCGTACGGACCAGTACGTGCTTGTGTCTGAGAACCCCTACGAGGCGACACAAAGCCAGACGTACTGCTTGCAACTCCAGGCAGTTGATGTGCCAATGCAGCTGGGGCCCCGTCCACAGACCCGAGACTGCATGCCCTTTGTACGTGGCCCCCCACCCCGTGGCCGAGGCATCTGTGAAAACCACAGCATGCCTGGAAACCTGGATCAGGGGCACTCCAGCCCGAAGGAACGCAGGGTCCGACCACGGGAGAAGGTTTGGCGGCAGTGCGGGGTCACTTGGACCCGGAACGTGCCACTCTGCCACGCCCACCTGGGGACTCGATCGTGAAGCCAGCGCTGTAGCGGTCTCATATGTAACAGGCCGAGCGGTGTAATCGCCGCTGCGGCCGCCATATGCCCCAGGAGCCTCTGAAATTGTTTCAGTGGAACCGCTGTCCTGCCTCGAAAAGACCTGAGGCAGGTGAGCACTGACTGGACGCGCTCCTCTGTGAGGCGCGCAGTCTGGGTGACCGAGTCCAGCTCCATACCGAGATAAGAGATCCTCTGCGTGGGGCAGAGTTTGCTCTTGTCCCAGTTGACCTGAAGACCCAACTGACTGAGATGCCGGAGCACCATGTCCCTGTGTTCGCACAGAACATCCCGAGAGTGAGCTATAATGAGCCAGTCGTCGAGGTAATTGAGGATGCGAACGCCTTGCTCTCTCATGGGAGCAATGGCCGCCTCCGCGACTTTCGTGAAGACACGGGGGGACAGGGCCAGCCCGAAGGGTAGGACTCTGTACTGATACGCTCGACCCTCGAACGCAAACCGCAGGAACGGTCTGTGTCGAGGAAGTATCGAGACGTGAAAGTAAGCGTCCTTCAGGTCGATTGCTGCAAACCAATCCCGGGGACGGATGCATTCGAAAATGCGCTTCTGCGTGAGCATCTTAAAGGGGAGTTTGTGCAGGGCCCGATTCAAGGAACGCAGGTCCAGGATCGGTCGTAACCCACCGCTTTTCTTGGGTACAATGAAGTAGGGGCTGTAAAACCCGGACCTCATCTCGGCAGGAGGGACCGGCTCGATCGCGTCCTTCGCCAGCAGGACATCGATCTCTTTCCGCAGGACAGGGGCATCCTCTGACCGCACACGGGTGAAGAGAATGCCCCTGTACCAGGGAGGCCGGCGGGCAAACTGAATTGCGTAGCCGAGCCGAATGGTGCGGAGGATCCACCGGGACGGAGCTGGAAGCGCTAGCCAGGCCTCCAGGAACCGAGCGAGTAGACCCACCCGGACCACCGGCGTACCCGCGGAGGGGCAGCAGGGCGGGGACAGGGACCCCGGCTCCAGCGACGACGTGGCGACCGCGAGCGAGGTCTGGGCGCAGGTACTGACACCTACCTGTCCACTCCGGGGGGCAGACGGCAGAGAGGGTTCTTCGTGTACCCTCTGCTGCGGGCCGCCTCATGGCGAGGGGAGGGGAAGAGACGAGGAACGAGGCCCTGACTCCTCACAACCCCGTCTCTGCACCTCCGTGGCCAGCCGCAGGCCGGGGCGACGCGGAGGGTTCCGCGAGGCCGCTACCCGCAGGCTGGGGAGAGGGGAGCGGGGGCCGTGTCGCACTGAGACGACACGCGCCGCCGCTGCGACCCTCTCGCACGGGGGAGACTGCGTGCCCGACAGTCTCGGCCGTGGATGACCTGGAAAAGGATACGGAAACTGCTCTTTTATTGATGAAGTGGGTACCACTGACTGTGTCAGTGGCGGAACAAAAATAAACGAAGGATTCTCCACCCGGCCCTCCCCCGGGGGAAGGAGGCGAATAGGGACCGCCTCCCGAAGAGCAGCAGTATCCAGATCCAGGTCGCCCGCATCAGGAACGACGTCCACCTCTCTTCTTCCTGGAAGGTGCAGGTGGCGTCGGAGCGGGCTGGGCCACCCTCTTACGGCCCGACCTCCGTCCCCCAGGCTGAGGCTGCTGGCCTGGAGGGGGAGCGGCCGCAGGAGGACGACCTCGGCGACGAGCGGCCGGAGGCTGTGCAGCAACAGGAGTTGGGCCAGCAGCGGCTTTCCTCCTGTGCAGGACATGCCGCATAGCTTCCCGACTGCTTCTGGGCGGCGGAAAACTCTTGGGCCAAGTTATCCACCGCCTCGCCGAAGAGGCCCCCTTGGGACACGGGGAAGTCGAGAAGTTTGTTCCTCTCGGCTTCCCGCATATCCGCAAGGGTCAGCCACAGGTGGCGCTCCTGGACCACAAGCGTGGACATCGCCCGACCCAGCGAACGTGCGGTAACCTTCGTCGCCCGTAGAGCGAAGTTGGTCGCCGCACGCAGTTCCTGCAGCAAGGCTGGGTCGGGACCACCCCCCTGCAGGTCATGGAGTGCTTTGGCCTGGTGGACCTGAAGCAGAGCCATGGCATGCAGGGCGGAGGCGGCGTCTCCACACGCCTTATAGGCCTCCCCGGTTAGACCCGAGGAGAACCTACAGGCGCGGGAGGGGAGTGAAGGGGCACCCCGCCAGGTGGAAGCGGTCTTCGGACACAGCTGCATCGCGATAGACCGCTCCACTGTGGGGATTCCCTCATACCCGTGCGCCGCCCCGCCGTCAAGGGTGGTGAAGAGGGAGGGGCGAGGAGGCCCCCGCCGGTACGCCAGAGGCGCCGACCAGGACTTCCTCAGCTCCTCATGCACTTCGGGGAAGAAAGGCACTGGAGCGGTACGCGGGGCATCCGCACGTACCGCAGCAGGCCAATCATCAAGCCGCGAATGCGAGGGCCCGGGCGGAGGGGTTCCACTCGAGTCCCACATTCGCGGCCCGCCCTTTCGAGCATAGCAACCACCTCGGGATCAGCATCAGCCGCAGCCACCGCACCCGAAGGGGGTGAGCCGCTGACTCCTCACCCGAAGATGATTGCACCTCTTCCGATGCCGCGATAGACATCTGGTCCTCCGGGGGCGCTCCAAAGGAAACCGTGCGGGACGGCCCCGGAAGTTCCCCCGGAAGCGCCGCTGGCAGCGAGCTGCTAGAGGAGTGGGAAGCTCGCGAGGATGTTTCACCACACGAGACATTCCGCACTGTAACCCTCATACGCTCACCAACGGGAATGACCGAAGTAGCCGCC
>JARPMJ010007283.1:0-44242 GCA_033366665.1 Phoxinus dragarum | reverse complement strand
GAACCATACCGCCATCCAAACTATATGCTAATTGTCAATCGTATTTGACGATAATGGTCCTGACAGAAATCAGATTCCAGTCAAGGATCATGGCTGAACTGACCCGCAAGGCGCAAAAGAACGATAAAATGAAATCACGCAGCACGCTCATCAGAAGTTAGCAACGAAGGACATTAAAGTAAGTGATCACGTGTTTTATTTATTGTGTGATCTGCTGTGGACACAAGCGACTTTATGTTCAGGAAATATAATAAAAAAAACAAAGGATGCGACTGAGTTTTTAAACATTTATGATACTGAGCCATTTGATATTTATGAAATTTGCTTGTATAGAGGCTGTCACTGGAATACTTATGAGCTCTGACACATCACTGTCCTTCACTGACTAGCTTTTGCACCTGTCTCGATAACTTTGGGTATATAAAATCTTTAAAGTGACTCCCATGAGCGCAGAACTATGACGAATGTTGCTCTAGAGTGACAATAAAAGTCACATGAATTCTGATATGACAGTTCAGACTGAGGCCGCATTGCAAAACATCTGATCTGTATCGGTTTTAGGACCACATATGGAAGTGGCCCAAATTAGAATAAAAAGATCAGATTCCACGTGGTTTGTGCCGTTCACACAAGCCGCGTTTCCATTACAGATTTGCGCAAAACGTTTGCTTAATTTTCTAAAGGTCGATAAAAAACTATTGCGAAATGACACGTTTCCATAACCGGTGTTATGTGACTAGCGTCATTTTGTAATCTTGCGATAAAGTCATTCCAAAAATCATGGTAAAATTCCCAAGCCCATAGAAAATTGAGGATTTAGAGAGAGAGAGAGAGGAGAGAGAGAGAGAGAGAAGGAGAGAGAGAGAGAGAGAGAGAGAGAGAGGGGGGGGGGAGAGAGGGAGAGGGAGAGAGGGAGAGAGAGAGAGAGAGGAGAGAGAGAGAGAGAGAGAGAGAGAGAGAGAGAGAGAGAGAGAGAGTAGAGAGAGAGAGAGAGAGAGGAGAGAGAGAGAGAGAGGTTCACCAGATGTCAGTGAGTGAACACCAGAAGAGTTTTGAAATGAATATTTTCAGTAAGTGTTTTCCTCAAACCCTGCCCTGTGGTTGACTTTCTCGGGATCTGTTGGTCCAATGCTTACAGGCACAGGAACATAGGCATTATTTCATTATTATTCATTTACTAAAGTAAATGGTATAATGTCCTTTCTAGACAAACCCATTTATTCTACTTTAGGGTCTAAGCACCTCTGTACAGAGTCCACATGTTAAATAGTGGCCATAGCTAACAATGAACAATTAAAACAATAATATAAAGAACATTGGGGAACATTAAGACAAAGAAACAGAAGATTGTGCTAGTATGAATAGTTAGATAACATGATGTTGTAAATTGTCGAATGTCAAAAAAATTCTAAATGGTCCTAAAAAAATAAAAAAATAAAACCGACTTACAGCTAGGGTAAGGTAATGTTGGAGAGCTAGCCAGATTTGAAAGTGGCACCTCTTCTAAGCTCCGCCCCCTCCTGTCAGTGCTCCGTCCAAAGCTACGCCCCCCCCCCCCCCACCACAAACATGAACGCGCATCCACATTTGGAGTCAGTCACGCAAATGCGTCTCTATAGCACGCAGTGTGTTTATCGTGCAATTTATACGCGAAAATTAGTTTTTACGTGGATGTGATACGCAGTTTTGCGCGTGCATATGATACGCACTTTATTGCGGTGATATACACACGCACCCCACACCACTAATCCTACCCAAGCATATAAGGGCCAATCCCAATTCTACCCCTTACCCCTTCACTTACCCCTTCCCCTCTGTTTTGCTCGTGCACGTGGAGGGGTAGGGCTGTCTCGATTCTCTTTTGGTTGGAGGGGGGGAGGGCCAGATAGCCCTTCAAACGAAGATTTTTCGGGACCACACTTCAAACGAAGGGGTATGAGAAGTGTCACTGCAATACACCGGCTACTATGGAGACAGATCAGACTCATTAATAATTCACGCAGAAAACCTGATTTACACATGCGTAGACAATTTCACATGCATGAAACCTAATTTCACGTACACAAAAAAAAAATTCACGTGCGTGGAAAAAAATTTTTTCCACAAAAAACAATTCACATGCGCAAAATAAAATGATATATTCATAAAAATACATTTCCACAAATGCAAAACACAATTCGTAGATATACAACTGTGTGCAAAAACCTTTGAGTGTTTAAAATGTACGAGTTTATCCCTGAATGTGGACGTGCAATCGTCATTCACGTGTGAATCGCCTCGGATATGGTGTGTGTGTGTTTTTGAGACTTTCCTGGCAGAGCTCTTGACCCAGTACTCCTTTAGCCAATCAGATGCGAGCTTACCATTCAACCAATCATATATGGAATCCCCTGAGAGTGCATTCGAGGAGCACGGGTCCTGCGCACCATTTGCGCAATACGGATTAATTAGAACGGAAATGAAGCCTCAATGAAGCTTTCAATCCAGCATGGCGAACGTGTAGAACGGGTACGAGTTTAGTTTATTTAATAAAAGTCTGAGTATACACGGTTTATCGTTTACAGGGCCCCTGGTCCACGGATCGATCTTTAGAAATTAATATGAAAATCGATTCAGAATTGGTGAATCGATTTTTTTCAACACAGCCCTATTGCTTTTAGTCTTTACACGTCTTGCTTTTTACTATCTTTATTGCAGTTTAATATATAATTAGCGTTACTGTAACTGTCTTGTTGCAACCGTCAATTTTGTTTTTTTACTTTTAACTTAGGTTTTCTGACTAGAAAACTGTAACATTCTTGATTGAATGTGTAAACCAGGGGTGCCTAATCCTGCTCCTGGCGATCGACTGTCCTGTAGGGATGGCTGACAGCTAGATTAATAGATAGATACATATATACAGTGGTGGAATGTAACGAAGTATTTGTACTTCGTTACTGTACTTAAGTAAATTTTTAAGTATCTATACTTTACTTAAGTAAAAAAAAATAATGCATACTTTTACTTTTACTCAAGTAGATTTTTCAGCAATTATCTGTACTTTGTACTCCACTACATTATTAAAATGCGTGTCGTTACATCCTTCCGAGTCTCTTGCATAAAATGTTTTTGGTCGACTGACGTTTTGGCGTTGCTGGCCAATGCACGTTGAAACAGATCGGAGATCTGATTGGTCAAAGAACTCACGCGCTCAGCTGCGCGTTTTGAAACAACACAACACATTGCTTGCATGTTTTAAGAGAGGCACTCACCTCACCCTTGTCAAATTTAGTTTGGTGCTTATTTTTGTCTCATTCTAATGTGTTATACATTAGGGGTTGTAACGGTATGTATTCGTACCGGACCGTTTCGGTATAGGACTTTCGGTGCGGTGCACATTAATGCAATCTTTCACGTGAATTAGGCTAGTGGTGTGCGGAACATATTCCGAGTTTCCACACGAACATTAAGTGTCGGAAGTCTCCGCGTTGCACTTGAGCGCGCACTGTACAACTGTACGGGCCGGGGGTTCGGACAAATATTTAGATATGTTCAGCTTCGGCTCGGGGCTCGGTCACATCAGCGCGATAAGGCATTGAACATTTTACACTTAAAACAGCTTATTATGTTGGTAGCCAATGTGCCTGATGCTTTCACTTGATGCAAACGTTCGTTTTTGTGATTAAAATACATGCAAAATATGACCATAACATCTGTCTTCCTGTGTGCGGAAATTTGTTTATGTTGCTGTGACAACGAAACACGCGCCTGTGTTAAGAGCGCTTGTTGCTCCGTGCGCTGATGCGATCATCTGTTGACATTTCCAAATGCCTTTCAGTTGCTTAATAAAAGCAGGCTTTCCACACAAACAAACGTACGCGTGTCATTAGTATGAGAACAAAAATGGGATTTTAACTGTCGGTTTCGGGTCGGGCTCGGACATAAATATCTTTATGCCTGTCGGGCATTTTTTTCTCTCTCTCCTCTCGCTAGCTAGTGTCATGGCCAATATTGGTTTGGAGAGTATTTTATTTAGTGGAGAACTTTGCAGCAGTATTTTATTTATTATTCTTTTTTATTTATTATATTTAATTAAAAAGTGTGTTTAAAAAATGTAAACAAATTGTTAAAAAAAAAGTTTATAGTAAACAACCAGCAGTTTAATGTTTTGGATTTCCTTTCCCTTACTGTAACGAAAATGAACCGAAACCGTGACTTTAAAACCGAGGTACGTACCGAACCGTGATTTTTGCATACCGTTACACCCCTATTATACATTATTAGCCTAATGCTTTTGGATTTTCTGTAATCAATGGAGTATAAGCCTCAAATGCAGTTTTAGCTATTTTCCCCATGCAGGCCAAGGTAAAGGACTAAAGCAACTGTTGTTGAGCAGAATAAACTGGTCATACAAATTTGATTAAAGTGTTCAGAATAACACTCACCTGTGTGCTTTTGAGGTTTTTTTTTTTTTACTGCTCTTAATAGTATATAGTAAAAATAAAATAAATTGTATGTCATAATTGGCTTAGCTTAATTAATATTTAATGAGTAATAAGTAAATAACCATATTTTTACAGTGTGTCAGTATTGCAGAGAGCTTGCACAACAACCCCTTCCAGTACACAATAGAAATTGTTTGTGATTATTACAATTGAACAGCCCAGACATCGAGAAAACTGATTGTACTTTTACTTAAAAAAAATACTTTAAAGTAAATTTAAAAGTATTGTACTTATGACTTTTACTTAAGTAAGATGTTGATGTAGTAATTCTACTTTTACTTAAGTATATATTTTGCAGGGTAATTGTACTTTTACTTAAGTACTAAACTTGAGTACTTCCTCCACCACTGCATATATAGATAGATTATAGATAGCCTATATCTAGATAGATTCATATAGATAGATAGTGTAGTAGCAATTTTAATCTTTTATTTCTTATTTTGTTTTCTCAATGATTTAACATATGAATGACGTGTTCTGTATTTGGAATTCTCCTGTTGTAACGTTGCTGAGAAGACCCGAGGCTAGGGAGGGGTTAATGCGACCATGGGGGGTTCCTTTGTTCCTTTGGGGTGGGTGCAAGAATGCCTTTGATGAGAACATTATAAGACTCCAGAAAGAACACCTATCTTGGTCTCACTCTGCCTGCAAACTGGGCTGTTAGGGTTGGTGGGTTTCACCCTCACCCTGCAGGCTGGCCTGTGTGGCCTAGACTGGGAACTATTCTGCAGAATAAATGTATATTTTCTTTTAAATACAATTTGAATATTGACGTCTCTTTTGCCTGGAATGCTGCGTTTGTTAAATATTGTTTTGCCACAACAATAGATAGATAGATAGATAGATAGATAGATTTGGATAGATAGATGCCCAGAACTCATGATCCACTAACTTACTGGAAAGAGAGAGCAGTAATCTTTCCTCATTTGTATGTCCTGGCTAAAAAAATGTCTTTGCAACAAGCAACAAGCAAATCCAGCAACAAGTGTCCCTTGTGAGAGGATTTTTTCAAAGGCTGGACAAATTATCTGTAAAAAAAGAAGTAAGCTAAGTCTTATAATTTCTTAATATTAAGAAATTAATATTTTTGAATAAGAATCTCTAAAAAAGTGAGACATTGTGGCTTGATTTCTTTTATTAATATTCATTTTGCAGGACCAAAATAACATTATGCACAGTGATGAACCTATAGGTTACAAGCGTTACATATTAGAAAATACAATAAAAAAAAATAAAAAAAAATGTTAATGGCTCGTCAAGGTTGTTTTCAGATCAACACATGCAAGTGACCACTAGATGTCACCGTTGAGGACGGGTGTCGGATTGATTCGAAGCCTCGACACAATATGGACCATTTGGTTCAACTGTTTCCACGAAGCCTCGATCTGCCCACCACTACTGTCCTGCACAGTTCATCTCCAACCCTAATCAAACACACCTGCCTTAATTTACAAGTGATCCTGACGTGCTCTGAAGACCTTAATTGGTTGCTTCAGGTGTGTTTGATTAGGGTTGGAGATGAACTGTGCAGGGCAGTCGATCGCCAGGAGCAGGATGGGGCACCCCTGGAGTAAACGATAAACCGTGTATACTCAGACTTTTATTAAATAAACTAAACTCGTACCCGTTCTACGTTCGCCATGCTGGATTGAAAGCTTCATTGAGGCTTCATTTCCGTTCTAATTAATCCGTATTGCGCAAATGGTGCGCAGACCCGTGCTCCTCGAATGCACTCTCAGGGGATTCCATATATGATTGGTTGAATGGTAAGCTCGCATCTGATTGGCTAAAGAGTACGACTGACCCGCGTGGGTCAAGAGCTCTGCCAGGAAAGTCTCCAAAAACACACACACACATATCCGAGGCGATTCACACGTGAATGACGATTTGCACGTCCACATTCAGGGATAAACTCGTACATTTTAAACACTCAAAGGTTTTTGCACACAGTTGTATATCTACGAATTGTGTTTTGCATTTGTGAAATGTATTTTATGAATATATCATTTTATTTTGCGCATGTGAATTGTTTTTTGTGGGAAAAAATTTTTTTCCACGCACGTGAATTTTTTTTTTGTGTACGTGAATTAGGTTTCATGCATGTGAAATTGTCTACGCATGTGTAAATCAGGTTTTCTGCGTGAATTATTAATGAGTCTGATCTGTCTCCATAGGCTACAGACGCCAAAATGGCTGCCCAAGCAAAAAATTAGACCATAAATGTAAGAATTGTTGACTTTAATAAGTATTTTAACGACAAATAATGATTCGCTTTATGTTACATTCAATCTTGTGTTCATATTTACGGTCAGTTCCTTTAAAGCTGCAGTCCGTCGTTTTTCCTCTTTGTCGCCATCTCTGTTAGAAATCTGCAATTGCAGTTATTCGCGGAATTATTAACTGTGCGTGGGTAGTAAATCGGCATGAAACAGCGCGGATGAACACAATGTATTGAGGCTGCCGCATCGCTGTGGATACTGTACTGTCATCAGCAATCTCAGAGTATACTTTTCGAAAGTGTCAACATTAGAATTTTCATCGGAAAATGTCATCTGAACAAGTAAGTAACATTCACTTTTGTTCTGACCAAATTCGGGGGGGGTGGGGGGGGGGAAGCATTGCAGTAGCTATATCATGCTGATTAAATCTAACGATTGCTTATATCACGTCAAAACGTGAAAAATATATTTTTTTCTGTAGCCAATCTGAAGTCCGAAGTTTTTGGGTTTTACAACTGGTGAATCTCCAGTTGTCACTGGTGATTGTCGCTTTAAAACTTTCGGGATCCGCCATACCAAGTGCTAAGCTAAATCTCCACCTCCATCATCCACACACCGCTAGGCGGGGACTCCTGCCTCTATGTGTACAGAAGTGACGTAATGACGCAAAGACATGCTCGAAATTCCCGCGGAAATCCACCAGTACCACTGGAATTAAAATCATTATTACAAGCTTATCGTTTTGAATCGAGGTAAGGCAAGCAGATAGTTTTGAACACTGGCTGGTTACGTTTTTTTTCAAAAATGTCTTTTTTGATATTTTTAAACCCAAAAAAGTGCCGGACTGCAGCTTTAAAGAAACGTTTGTAAAAAAATATCTTCTCCCCCGAACAAAGCACACAAGCTATTGGTGCGTTCAAGTCATCTCGTAAAGATCGTATTTATGAGTTGAACACACATGAACGCCACACAATGTCCGTATTTCACACAGTTTCACACAGTAAATAAATAAATAAATAGGTCAAAATAGGACAAAAATAGGTCTGTACCTCCAACGTGTTAATACAACACCACAGAAAACAAGTCCTGTGCATCTTGGAAGTTTGTGATAAACATCGGCGCATCTCCTGTGACGTAGGCGACGACGTATAAATGACGTGTAATGGTGTAGTAGTGGTGTCCCATTTCTGTAGGGGAATATTTTCACCCCTACGCCTTGCCACTCTGTTTCAAGGGTCAATGGGAAGGGAAGGCGAAGGGTTAGGGGTAGACGAAGGGGAAAGGGGTAGAATTGGGATTGGGCCTAAGTCACACGCACCCCACACCCACCCCACCCTAAACCTACCCATGTGCTATCCATGCGTATACTATGCACGTAAAAAACTCATTTTCGCGTATATATTACACGATAAACACACTGCGTGCTATATATACGCATTTGGTGTGATCGGGTGGCAGCAGGAAAGCCGAGTACTTCAGCACATTATGGGCATCAACCAAACTACGTCATGTCTCATTCACCTGTAAGTAAACTATATTATTATTACAATGAATGCAATAAAAAAAAATAAAAAAACATGGCTATTGTTAGTAATGTTACTCGCAGCTTTCAGGCTAACGTTCCAACGTTTGGTGTTGTATGAACTCGGAAATGTAGCTACGTGGTCTTTGGATAAAAGCGTCTGGTAAATTAAAAGTACAAATTTAACGTTTTGTTTTGTTAATATCACTGGCAAACGTGAATTTTATGTTTTTATAAATCTTCATTATTTTGGTTGTTAGAACTTCCACAACGAAAGCATTGGATCTGACCCAACGTACAGTCCGCAGCCGAGCACGTCTTCAGGTCAAAGGCTTTATCAAGTGCCAGTTTCGTTGCAGGCCTTTTCTGCCTCAGACTTTCTTTTTTTAGCCTTTTTGTCAGGGCGAGGTAGTTACAAGCAAAGCTGGTATTGGTAGTTTTGGCTGCATTTTTTCTGCCATTGTGCCGCAAACTCCTGCTTAGTCGGTGTAGTGAGCTAAATGTTTCCGGAAACGGTGACATGTGATTACTGCACGCAGGGCTATGCACGCAGTGTTGCTCGGGCACGAGACATGAAGGCATCTGATTGGGTTCTTTACATTCGCACCGAATGGCAGTGATTGGTCAGAGTTTTAACTGTCCTACAGCTGCTACAGAGGTCAGATTTTTTTCATTCCTTTTTCTGAACACATAATGTATTGACTACTATCAGAATGGAAGGACCATTTCACCCAGTATAAAAAAAAATGTTTCTGAACAGGATTACCTACCCCTAGCTTTAACTATAATTTTTCTTTTAATGTTCTTGTGAAATGTGACCTTGACGTATTTTGCAGAGATTCACCAGAAATGCAAAGTTGAATATAAATATTTAAAAAATAAACTATTGAAAGCATTTCAGTTTTTATAATTTTCAAACTCTTGATAGTTGTAGATCTTTCTATCTGGCATTATTTGAACATTATTTATTAGTAACAAGCTATGATTTCTGGACAAAAACCTTTGCCTTGTTGGTGCTCAAATATTTCTTAGACCTGACACATGAAAAAACAAGATATTGCAGCCGAGGTGGTCTAAGAAAGTCTAGTCCACCTGGAATCAAGTTGAGTCCCGACTGCCCCGTGGGCTGATTTTTCCTCTAGCTTTCTCTGTGGGTGTGTGGACACTACTGAGATTGATCATCTCAAGAACACTTTGTCCACCCACTTGCCAGGTTTATAGCTTACATTTGTTTCTTGCTAGACAGACAAATGTGTCGAGGGGGGGAAATTACTTCAGGAGGAAAACTTGTGCATCAGGAAAACAATTCCTGTGGCTTTTCAGACGGGCTTTGCTTTTGTCTAAAGATTTATATAAAAAAAGCATTTTTAAAAGCTTATGGTGAGCCTTATGATTTGTTGGGATCATTGTTTTTCCAGACCACCTCCTTTTGTGGACTGTTCTCCCCTCTATCAATAATACAGTGGCTCTGCCTGGGAAGAAGCTAAATGTGGCTCTCACCAGGGCTTTGAACAGAAGGTCAAGCTCTTGAGGTGGTACTAATTAAATCCACCCTCCTGCCCACTCACTAACACCCTCCTGCAAACGCTGCGTTCATTAGTCCTCTGAGCCCAGCAGTGCCCTCACCTCTCTAACCTCCACAAATAAACACACTTCCCTGGTGTCGCAGCGTCCCTGCTTTCAACACCTCAAAAATTGAGGGTGGCCACAGCTGGGCAAAACCGTAAGAAATTCATTGCACTCCGGTCCGGCGAAATAAGTGACTAGGGAACTTTACTTTTAAAGATTTCTTGAAAAAAGCAGTTGAAATTTTTGCAGTTGACCTACATGTTGTTTAGATATAGCAAACAATCTTCTGAAACGATACCAATGCCTATGGTAATCTAAACTGTAAAATTACCATAAATGATCATTTAAATAGCTTTACTATTCAAATAATACAAGTTTCAACAATAAAAAGAAGCTTTATTAAATAATTAACCTCACATTTCAGCCTAATACATGATCAAGTCAATCTATGTAAAAAAGTTGTAATCTAACTAAACATATCAACATACATATCGTTCAGAAAACTCATATCTCTATATTTCTTTAATTTTTATTAAATATTTCTTTTAATTTCATGATATGTCCCCCTACCTTAAAGGATTAAAGGAGTAAACATCTAGCAGGAGTTTACTTTCAGTTTCCAGTGCGATGTAGGCAGTGGCTAAAGGGCTTCACAGAATTGTAGATACAGAGAGAACGGAGTGACGACAGGACCGGATTAACACAGTGTAGTGCCCTTGGGTGCCAATTTTTCATAGAATTTGCAGCATATCCTCTGGTGAACAATTTTTTCTCTTCCCGCACAAAATTCTTGAACTGAAGAAGTTCATCTCCAAAGTCTTTGTCCAGGTCATGTGGATATGTAGATGAAAGCGCAGCAGCACGTTTGTGAACACAATCACAGTCTGTATCATTATCAAACAAAACCCCAAATAGTCCATTCAAGTCCCTGTATGCATCAATGCGTTTAGCAAGACAAAACAGCAACTTGATCCCATTATATGTTTCCACCTTAAATCTCTGACTTCCATATAGGATCTCGTCATTCTCCGTGGACTCATCTGAAAACATTTTTCTTTTTCTCCCCCCGCTGTGTCTCGTGTTGATAGAAATTAGTCACACACTTCATGTCACACACTTCATGATGACTTTTCAACTGAGAAAATGGATCTCTGAGTGTTGCCACAAACAAATGCAGAGATTCTAGCAAACGCTGTGCCGTATCTACGTTTATGTCACGCTTCTGCAACATGTCACTTGTGGCTTTGAACCTACTCAGCACAGTGTCCCATAGATTTTCCATTATTGCGGTCTCCAATTTATCAAGTTTATGACAGAGCGCAGAAGCCTTACGCTTTGCGTCATTCTCCTCTGCATCTGTGGCGAATCTTCCCAAGACCTCTTCTATTGCACTGTAGTTTTCTCTCAAAGCTTTGGTGGAGTCAGCTCTACAACTCCATCTGGTATTTGAAAGTGGTTTAAGAGTACAGGTGATCTTCAGATCCTTGTTGTTAAATATCCGACTCCAACGGTGAGGGGATGCGGCACAAAACACATACAGTGACTTAAGTAGATCAAAGAAATCACTCGCATCTTTACAGCCGTAGTCAATGCCGTTTACACCAACCAGACTAAGCGAATGTCCAACACAAGGCACATAATGAATAAGAGGGTTAACTTATATTTACTAGCCATGTTACTGGCATTGTCGTAACTTTGTCCCCGGCAATTTGACAAGTATAACCCCAGATCATGAACCATTTTTATTACGCATTCAGCAAGACTTGCTCCAGTGTGGCTGTGAATAGGCTCAAAACCAATGAATCTCTCCACCACTTTCCCTTTCTCGCTGACAAATCCAAAAACGAATGTCAACTGGTCAACGTGAGACATATAAGGGGTTGAATCTACGATGACTGAGAAATACCTAGCATGCAGTAGTTCGTCTGCAATTGTTTTCTTTACTTTCTCACCCATCAAGCAAATGTACTCCTCACACACAGTGGATGACAGGTATGATGTTGTCCCTCGTCCCTTTTGACCATACTTTTCTATGTGTTCTCTTAAAAACAGATCAAACTGTGCAATAATTTCCAGTAATCCGACGTAATTGCCATTACTTGAGGAGCACAAAAGTTCATCATCGCCTATGAATGCTAGGCCTCTCACTCAAGAATTTAATTACAGCCACAATGTGTCTCATATTTTCCCTCAGCATCCCTCTGCCGACTGAGCGAAGCATCCACTTTGCCCACATTCTTCGATCTGCGCAGTAAAGCCAGCATGCTGTGCCTGTGGTTTGCACTCTTTTCATGGTCCGAAATTCACTCAGGATGTCTCCAGTCAGAGAACCCAGAACTAAAAGCATTGCATTCTGAGGATAGCAGTTTACAAGCAAAGCAGTAAACCATACCTGCTTATGGTGAGTAAATGAACCACTCTCTAGACACTACCTCGTTGTTTGGGAGGCAACAATGCAATAAATCATTGGTAAGTGATCGCGTTTTACTTCCAATGCCGATGTCCCGCACAGATGCTGGGTATTTAGGCGCCCTATTCTGATAGGCTGCAGGACCTTGAGAAACAGCAACTTCCCTGACGTGGTCCGTGATAGCTCCCAATAGTTCAGAGTCTGTTGAGATGGTAAAATCCTCTGGCGGCTTCTGCACCTGATCCTCCGACCTACGTGTACTTATATTTCCATCAATCTCGTGAGCCCCATCATCCTCTCTGTTGCCTCCACTCTCCAGCACCTGGTTACCGCCTTTGCTCACATTAGCTGCTGCTTGAGTCGTATCGGTTGAGGCATTAGTTTCGCTGCTAGAGCCTTCTGCTGGTGATGCTGATGTCTCTGTCTTTTCTTCATTTAGAAGAAAAAAACTTGATATCGCAGGTACTTTTTGAAGGGTGGCTATGTGTCGTGTAATTGTTTTTTACGTTTTGCACGACCACTAAGCTGATGCTGCCTATCCATTTTGAATTGAATATTATAAATTGTCGGGCTCGACTCTGACTGGGGGGAGGGGGCAAATGCACTGTGACCCAATCTCAATTCTTTATGCATATATTTAATATTCTCTCTGTATATATTGTATCATTGACTGCTCATTTTGTATCTGCATCTCTTCCAGCAAAATAATATATATACAAAACATGAAAAATATTTGAAAGTCTAGTAATTATCTTAATCACTTAGTGCCCCTCTATTGGCTGGTGCCCCAGGGCACTCGCCCAATCCCGTCTATGGATAATACGGCCCTGCGTGTCGTTTCCTCTAAACATTTCAACATTTCTTAACATTTCAAACTGGATATCAACAAAGTGTTTTAGACATTTTGTATCAGCCGGCATATTTTTGCTGACAAAAAAATCGTGATTTCTTGGTTCAGCTAAAGGGGGGGTCACACTACACTTGTCGTTCTATTGACTTCCATGCCAATGTTTTGCATTTCGCCGTGTTCCAAAGTTCAAGTTTGGAGAACTCCGATCTGCGAACTTGCATCACGTGAAGCCGTGTGACCAGTAAAGATCGATACGTCACGGCGTGAACTCCTGGCTGAATTAAAAGAATTATATTTTTTACAGTAAAGTCAGGTAGATTTTATATTTTTACATTTTGAATGTATTGCTATTTGTCATATTATGTTGAATTTATGTTTATAAAAACAGAGCGTGACGTCATTTTACGAAAGTTCCAGTGTCTGAAGAAATTTCACGTGCTCAAAGTCTGTGTGTGTGACCGTGTAGATATTTCACAATGTTACTGTATAACAAAATTACTGTTTTACTGCATAAGAGACCTCTTTCAAAAACATAAAAAAATCATAATTTTTCCAAACATTTGACAGCTAGTGTGTATAATTGGTCTGAACAAGATCCAAGATGGCGCCCGGTGGTGTGTTGGCTGCTCGTCTGGCTTTGTTTTATTGTTTTAGTTGTTTCTATTGTGTGTATTCCCCAAACTAAGCCAGTCCGTCTGGACTTATGATCGTCAAACGTTACTTCATTTTCAAACAGCCGTATCTAACCTTTCTGGTGCTGGTCAACGCCACTTTTATCCCTGGCTCACAAGATCTCTACCGCCTGAGATACTTCGTCCGACAGGCAATGTCGGCAGAAGGAAGAAACGCTGGAGGAGATAGCCGCGTGGCTGTATAGCAGGTGCGCCAGCGAAAGCAAAGAGAACCTGGATCGCCTTTTCTTCGAGGGCGTGTGATTTGCGGTTTCCCTTGTCTTCGTGCTGTTTATCCTGAGGTGTTGAATGCCGTGTTGAGGCCTTCTCTTTCAAGATCACGTTACTTCAAGAAAGGCATAAACCTGGATAACCTGCACTATCCGAGGAAGGTAGATGAGCGAGGAGGCTCAAGTGCGCCGACCGGGAACACGGCGGTAGGGATGGCATTAGTTAATGCCAGATCCCTTGCAAACAAGTAAACTATTTTGAACTATTTTTTTTGCATCAAACAATTTGGACTTTTTATTCATTGTTGAAACTTGGCTGAATGCTTCTGACCTCACCCCTATTATTGAAGTGACTCCATCTGCCTGTGATTTTTTTTAGTTCACACAGAATTTCTGGTCGGGGTGGGGGCCTCGCCATTGTTTTTAATAAATGTTTTAAATGCCGTTTATTGCCATCCATGACCTATCAGAGCTTTGAATCTCAAGTGATGATGATGGACTTTAAGAAACTTGTGCTTTGTGTAAATGTGTATCGGCCACCTAAATATCACAAAGACTTTATTGGGGACTTTTCAGACTTCCTTATGTTATTCCACTGGCTGCTTCTATCCTAATTGTTGGAGATTTTAATATACATGTCTGTTGTCCAGGTAAAGCCATGGTAGCAGAGATTTTTTAGAAATGTTGGACTCTTTTAACCTGACTCAAACTGTGATGTGTAGTACTCATGAGCATGGCCATTCTCTTAATCTCGTTTTGTCACTAGGAGTGTCCATCTGTAATCTTGATGTCATGGCTTTTTAGATCATTATCCTGTGGTATTTAATGTGAACCTTCCAAGTGTTTGTCGATCCTCCTCATTGAATGTTGCATACTCCCGTGAAATTTCTTCATCTACAACATCAGAATTTTTAAATGCCTATGTTGCGGCTTCCTTAACTTCTTGGATGGAGTCCTCCTTCTGCTGATCCCGAGGAGTTAGTTTTAATGTTTAACTTTGTGTGTACAAGTATCATAGATTCTATTGCCCCATATAAGATCAAGGGGGAAAAGCAAAGACGCAACCTTGGTTTGTATTTGTTTTTTATTGCGAAAGGTAATGGGATTAGCTAGTTTTTCTATTTTGGCTTCAAACCCAGGTTTAATAGATGTAACCGGATTGTGTTTTAGTCAGTTTGAACCTGTGTCACTCTCTGATATCAAGGACATTATTCTTCACTTAAAGTGTTTTTTTTCTTGCCCCAGCAATGCCGTTCCGTTGTGCATTTTTAAGGATGGTGTGGACAGACATTGTTAGCCCAAGCCTTTTATCCATTGTTAATTTTAGCCTCCAGAACGGGGTTGTGTCAGTATGTTTTAAGCAAGCTATCGTTGTACCTATTTAAAAAAAAAAAAAAAATCTGGATCCGCATTATTTAAAAATTACCTAGCCTAGCCAAGATATTAGAAAAAGTTGTATTCTGACAACTATCTACTTTTTTAAACAAAAATATTATATTGGATAAATTCCAATCATGCTTTAGGTGTGGGCATAGTACAGAGTCAGCACTTTTAAGGGTTGTAAATGACTTCTTGCTATTTGGCGATGCTGGTAATCATGCAGCTTTAATTCTTTTAGATATATCTGCAGCTTTTGATACCATTGATCATTCCATCCTTCTGAACCGCCTAACTCAGTTTGTCGGAATTCAGGAAACGTTTTTTAAATGGGTTGCCTCTTACTTGGAGCAAAGATCTTTTACAGTTAAGCTTGGGAATTATTTTTCCTCTCCAGCATCTATTGACTGTGGGGATCCATTTAGGGGCGAGTCTTGTTTTCAATGTACATGCTCCCCTTGAGAACGATTCTTTAAAAATATGGTATCCTTTACCATCTATATGTGGATGACACTCAAATTTATGTACCTTTGAGGCCAAATAGTGATGACTCAGGGGCAACACTTCTTAAATATCTAGAGGAAGTAAAAACGTGGATGGCCAATAAACTTGTCCAATTAAATGAATAGAAAACAGAAACTATCATCTTTAGCCGTACAGTTTGTAATAAGACTGTAGATGCTAACGTAGGACCTTGGGACAGATACCTACAGGGTCAAGTAAAAAACTTGGGAGTTTTTTTTGATTCCTCGCTGAAGTTTGATAAACAGATAAAAACTGTGGTTCGGATCTGCTTTTTTTTTTTTTTATCTCAGGGCAATAGCCAAATTAAAATCGATTCTCTCAACATGCGACTTGGACAAAGTATCAATCACATTTATATAGCACATTTAAAAACAACACACGTTGGCCAAAGTGCTTTACATACAGCCCAGCACATACGATCTAAGATTAGATTACCAAATATAAAACAATTACAAAAATGACTTATGAACAAATGCAAGAGAGAAGAGATGAGTCTTTAAATTAGATTTAAATGCATCAAGGGTGGCACAAGATCTAACATGGAGGGGTAAACTGTTCCATAAACAAGGAGCTGCAACAGAGAAGGCCCGGTCTCCTTTTGATTTTAGCCGAGACCTATGAATGGTTAGCTGAAATATTTGTGCAGGTCTTAAAGGCCTAGAGGATGTATTTTGCTTAAGAAGTTCACTAATGTAACTTGGTGCCATCCCATTTAAGCCCTTAAAAAACAAATAATAACATATTATACTTAATCCTAAATTTGACTGGAAGCCAATGAAGGGATGCTAGTACAGATGTTATGTAACCCCTCCACCCGGGTCCGACTCGCTCTGTGCAGACCTCAAACTCGGGTCTCCGGCGTGAGGGCCAGGCGTTCTAACAAGGAGGTTAAAGACTGCAGCCTCTAGTATCTGTCGCTAGAGTGCCTATTGAGATCAGAGAAGTGAGGTTTACTCGCACAGCAACTACTAGCTGGCCTCCGTTACACTCACCCCCCTAAACCTCACTCCCATCCGGGTCATGGCACCAATGTAACCCCTCCACCCGGGTCCTACTCGCCACCGCTCTGTGCGGGCCTCGAACCTGGGTCTCCGATGTGAGAGCCATGCGCTCTAACAAGGAGGCTAAAGACTGAAGCCTCTAGCATCTGTCGCTAGAGCGCCTATTGAGATCAGAGGAGTGAGGTGTACTCGCACAGCAACTACTAGCTAGCCTCCGTTACAGTTATACTCGCATATTTCCTAGTCCCGGTTAAAAGCCTAGTAGCAGCATTTACCAACTGCAGACGTGAAAGTGATGCACGAGAAATACCATTGTACAATGAATTACAATAGTCCAATCTGGACATAATAAAAGCAAGCATAACAACTTCCAAATCATTAAAAGACAAAAAAGGTTCTAATTTCGCTATATTCTTAACAGGAAAAAGCCACCTCTAACCACTGGATTTATATCTTTATCAAACTTTAACTCTGTATCAAAAATAACTCCAAGACTTCTTGCTTGATTATCTACCTTCGATTTAAAAATACCTAATTGATTAATTATATGTTTGGAAGAACTTGGAGGGCCAAACATGATCACTTTAGTCTTTGATTCATTCAGGTGGAGAAGATTGGCTGACATCCACTCCTTAATATCATTAAAACAATCAAAGAGAGACTGCAAGGCTGAATTATTCCCCATTTTTATAGGAAGATAAAGCGGAGTATCATCGGCATTAAGATGATAAAATGCATTATGTTTCTTACAAATATCAGCCAATGGAAGCATGTAAATAGAAAATAAGACTGGACCCAATATCGATCCTTGTGGAACCCCACACCTCATTTAAAGCAGAAGGACATGAAAAATGTCCTAATTCCACAGAAAAAGTTATCCCAGACAGTTAAACCAATTAAGAGCTTTTCCTTGAATCCCTGCAACTCTCTTAGATGCTCCAAAAGTATACAGTAGCATGCACTATAGTATCAAATGTAGCAGTCAAATCAATTAAAACAAAAATTGCACACTTTCCTGAATCGACAGCCAAAAACAAATCGTTTGACACTTTGAGAAGGGCTGACTCTGTACTGTGTTGAGCCCTAAACCTTGATTGGAACTGATCAAAAATACCTAATAATGAGTGTGGAATAACATAATCAAGGATAAGGCCTGAAGGTATAATACTAGCTGAGCGCATCAATTTTGTTAATGAAATACTCTAAAAAGTTTTCACATGTATTTCACAAGTAATATCAAGGCCTGTTGTTGTGTCAGGAGTCTATTGTCTTGAATAACGCTTTAGGATTATTAGGAATCTTCTTAATGAGATCAGAGAAATATTTTATCTTTGCAGTTTTAGCAGCCTTCTCATAGTTAATCATAGCATCCTTCAGTATATCATAAGACACCTGCAACTTATCTTTCTTCCATTGCCTCTCTGCTTTCCTCCATACTTGTCGGAGGCAACGGGTATCATTATTAAGCCATAGCTGTGGTTTTGATTTTGCACCTATGATTTTAAAAGAAGCACACGTGTCCATAATTTGATTACAGATAGAACGAACATTGACAGTGTATCATTTAAACCCAAACCAAAATATATGGACCGTGGGGTACGCAGTACTGAAGATAGTGTATAAACATTTGAAAACTCACTGGCTGTTGAAGGTTTTATAGAACGGACGTACTGGACTAGTGGCTTACAATTTAAGGATGAACTAGAAACTGAAATATTGAAAACGACTGGATTATGATCAGAGAAACAGGCATCCTCAATATCTACATTCAAAACAGGAACACCCAGGGATAAAATCAAAACCAAAGTATGACCAAGTTTATGGGTAGGACTTGAAACAAATTGGGGGAAATTAAATGACTCAAAAAGATGTACAAACTCTCTTACCATGGGCTGATTAGGGCAACAGATATGCAGGTTAAAATCACTAAGTATTAAAATCCTCTTAAAACTCGGCACAACTGCGGTTAAAAACTCAGAGAATTCTTGAATAAACAGTTTGTCATATTTCGGAGGTCTATATATAAGGGCACAAATAACTGGGCAGTTTAAATCTATGTTAACCAGCTGCAACTCAAAACTAGAATAATCCTGTACTGCTAACAAACGACATTTGAAACGGTTATTAAATATAGTAGCAAGCAACCCCTCCCCCTCTACCAGATGTACTTAAAAAGTCACTTGGAGAGGTTTCAGATAAATAGTCAAGATCACCAACATTGAGCCAAAGTCTCAGTCACAAACCTGTACCCCAGGGTCCAAAATTTGCTCGAGGTCATGGTGCAAAGGACCCTAGGTTGAAATGACTCCGAACCATCCCTTTAAATCAAAGGGTGATCGTGCTTTCACTGTTGCTGGATTGATAGATCTTCCCCAACATATATATTACATATTTTTAGGTTTCGTTTAAAGTCTCACTTGTTCTCTCTTGCATTTTAAGTCACTCTTTTAATGGGTGTTGTACTTTTTTATTGTTTATCTTGTTTTGTTCTCGATCATTTGTTATGTAGAGCTGTTTTGATTTATATAATTTGTAATGAACAGCAATTTGGAGCTACTGTAGCCTGGAAGATGCTTTATAAATTAATAAATACAATACAATACAACAAAATCAGCAGACGGCTGAATGAAAATGCAAATTCACTCTCATACTCATGGAAAAGCAGAAATACAGGGGTGATGCATTCCCCGGTGTTTGGTTAAAACTTGTCAAACACAGTGTTCACAAAAAACCCTGCAGCCTCTCTGTGTTGATGAATGATCTCAGCTGCTGCAGATCTTGAGACAGGACACGCTAAAGGCAAAGCAATTCTGCCTCTCACACGCTGCCAGACATTCAGCTTTACAAACACAATACTGTGAGCTATTCAACCCGAGTAGCAACACAAGGAAAACAAGTCATTTCAATAACCTCAGTGGGTGTAAATCAGTTTTCAGCTTTCTCAAAGCAATCTATTCCTGAGGAGCTTTAAATATCCATAAAAACGTCCATCTGCTAAGATTTCTGAAATTAAAATGAACCTGCTGGCACACTTAATGCCATTGCCAAAGGCAGGTATATTCAGCATTAATTGCTTTCAGTGTGGACACATTTGTTCAGGTGTTATTCTGGTGGCTGTGTGGGCAGATCACTTACAGAATCTATTTTAGTGACAGTGAACATGAGCAAAGCCTTCTGTATAATTACTGTCACCTCGGCTGATGACAGCAGCTCTCGTGGAGCGACGGGGGTTCGTCCACTGAGGGGAAAATTAGAGAGAGCTCCTTCAAGAAAACACTGAATGAAACAAACACAGCTTATCCAGTCATTTACACATCATAACTTTACTTGTCTAGAAATTAATCTAATTCATTACCATGTTACTATACATTGACATAAATTGATTAAATCATATGAAATTCCACTGCATCTGCTAATACACTGAACTGTATACATTTAGGAGGCCCGACTTATCAAATAATCATGATTCAGAAAGAGACTTGAAGGGATTGTTCACACAAAAGTGAAAATTCGGCCATCTTATACTTATACCCTCATGTCATTCCACACCTACCTATCGACAGGGAGATGGTGATGGGAAAAAGAATTAGATGGGAGGAATAATTACATAATTTTGTATTTTTTTTTTGCATTCGCTTGCAAAAGTATTAGTCTCCCCAGTATGGAAGCTTGTTTCCGCCACAGAATAAAACTTTTAAAAATATAATTGCGAAACACTGCGAGATATAAAGTCGCAATTGTGTTGTTATAAAATCAGAATTGCGAGAAATAAACTTGCGATTCTGACTTTTTTTCTTGCAATTCTGACTTTATATCTCGCAATTGCGACTTTATATCACGGAGTTCTGAGATAAAAAGTCAGAATTGTGAGATAAAAAGTTGCAATTACCTTTTTTATTTTTTATTCTGTGGCGGAAACAAGCTTCCATACCTCAGAGAAACATTGTTCGCAAAACTTTTGGGTAACACTTTATAATAACTGCACGCTATTAATCATTAGTTAAGCATTAGTAAACAGTTAATTCATCATTTATAAAGCATTCATAGACATTAATAAGCAGTTTATAAATACAGCTACAAATGCTTTATTCTTGATTTATTAGGCATATCTATTTCTAATTTCTAAATGAAGTATAGCATTATTTACAAACCAGTTATTTAGGAGATGTCAGTGATTCATAAGATCACTTAGAAAGTGTAAGTAAATGTAGTAAATTCATGTAGTTATAAAGCATTTAGTAGTGGTGAGTTAACTATTTTGTGAGCTAATCTAAAGTGAGGACTATTCATGGCTTGTAAAGCATTTACAAAGGAGATTTAAAGGCTCATTTGTCTTCTAAACAGAAAAAATAAACAAACACAACACAGTAATACAGAACATAGAAATATTAACAGGCTTTAAATTTCCTTTGTAAATGCTTTACAAGGCATAACTAGTCCTCACTTTAGATGAGCTCACAACAATAGTTAACTGACCACTACTAAATGCTTTATAACTACCTGAATTAACCATGAATTACAGTAGAAATTCATGTTAATAAAGCATTTATTAACACACTAAGTAACTATTAATATACGCCTGAATAATAAGATGTATGAATGTACATTTAAATAGTTTATTAATCATTTACTTATACTTTCTAAGTAATATTATGAACCACTGACAACTCTTAAATAACTGGTTTGTAAATAATGCAGTACTTAATTTAGAAATGATAAATTGATCATTAATAACATATGAAAATATGATTATTAAACACATTATAGATATGCTTTTAAATCAAGAATAAAGCATTTTTAACTGTATTTATAAACTGCTTATTATTGTCTATTAATGCTTTATAAATGACGAATTAACTGTTTACTAATGCTTAACTAATGATTAATAGTGTGCAGTTATTATAAAGTGTTACCAACTTTTGTGATGGAAATAATATGATTATTATATAATAATGGGTTAGAATGCAATGGTTCCCTGATTCTACATAGTTTCTGCCTGTTCATATTCACGCAAGGGCCAAGAAACAGTGCAAAAGTGCAAGGAAATATGTCATAAATTAAGAATATGTTCAGTAGACACAAAAGATCCTCTATCATGTCCTTGAAGTTTGGGATGGCTGCCCAGATGCTGAGGTCTTACTAAACATGCACTATTAAAAGTATCCCATTTTGCTCTACTCCCATGACAACACCACACAATGTGCTGTGTGTATTTTTAATGAAATTTATATTATTTAATTTATTATAAAACCTTTTTATTAAATAAAAACAAAGACTTGGAGGATCCAAATGGCATAAAAAAAATGCAACATCGAAACACAAATTTATCTGACGTCCTTCGGGAAAACAAGGGCAGATCTGTATAATTGCAATTTGTTACTGTTTCTTCTGGAACGCACATCACAGTAAACCACATTAGATGGAAATAGCATGGAAATATTTGATTTTACTTGGGAACATATGGATATAATAGTCAAGTCAAGTCACCTTTATAAGTGCTTAATACAGATTGTTTCAAAGCAATAAACAGGAAAATATCAGAATCAATGCAAACTTGAAAAATGATCAAATATGAGATAAGAGTTCTCAAATATGAGATCAAAGAGTCAGCACTGCAGAAGACCGAGTGATAAGTATGTCAGAATTCATAAAATGGCATAAATCATTAAACACATAAGTAGTTATCTATCACATATACAAAAATAATAAGCAAAGTAAGCTCTCTCCATCCCCAGCACTACTCCACTGAACACTGGCCTCAAGAAACAAACAGACAAACAGGAGATGCTGATATACCAGTTTGGTTACTAATATTGCAATATGTAAACAATATTTATAAACATGTAAAGAATACAGTGGGCAAATATCTGCATTAAGCGTAAAAACATGAAAACCATGATATGCAAAAAGGGCTTAATGGAGGATTTAACGTTAAGCTGTGTAGAAGGTTCTGTAATCTGTTTCGCCATTTGGATTATTATTCAGTGCAATGGTTGGAGTGAATTAACTATCCCTTAACTTAAAGGGATAGTTCACCCAAAAAGGAAAATGCAGTCATAATTTAATTTTCCTTCTTCTGCTGGACACAAAAAGAAGACATTTTGAAGATTGTCGGAAACCAAACAGAAAGGCATACAGGTTTGGATCACGGGGCATGACATAATTTTCATGTTTGAGTGAACTACTGTATCCTTTAAGTGCAGACAGGCCAGAGAACCAGAGAATTTAGCTGTCTTAGGTTTACGTTTTATATCGAGTAGTGGAGTGGAATTTGCACTCTCAACATGATGACAAGCTTAGTGATGGCTTCAGGATAGCACTAATAAGATTAAGAGGATAAACATGGACTTTGGGAGGAAACCAGGCAGAAAGCATGGGGTCAGAATCAATGGGGTTTCAATGGGAATCACAGGTTTACCCGCTTTCTAAACAGCCTTTACACCTGTGACCAATTGTGATTATGTTGAGGGGAGCGTCAAATGCTGTAGGGATGACATTTTTGTAGGCCAAAACCTGTAAAAAAGTTTTTTCCAGGTCAATCCCAGCAAGCAATAGCTGTCATTTCACCATCTAGGTTAACTATAGGCTCGATATAGTTTGGCTATGAGTTACCCACCACTAGCCAAAATAACCTTGAATTTGGTTACATGTTATTTTTTGTCAAAATCACTGCTATTCCATCATGTAAGCAAAGTAAACAGTGATTACAAGGTGTTTGGTTTAATTTCTTCACTCATTTCATTTCTTTGTTATCTAATTGATGACTAGTCTATTCTTGTGCTATGGTTTAGACGTCTATTAAATGTTCACTGACAGACCAAATTTTGCCTCGTTTTAGCCTAGACGTCTGGGCTGTGTTTGGACGGCCATTAGACGTCTTTTAAACGCAAAATTGCTTGCTGGGATCGTAGAAGTCTAGTGTTAGTTAAAAACCTGAAATTATGGTCTACACAAGCTCAAGATATTTGTCATGGTTTAATCTACAACATAAAATACATCAGTAAAATCCCTTCGTGATTTATTAAAGCTTGTACTTGTGTTAAAAAAAAAGATAGTTGCAAACAAGTGGCTAAATTGCATAGAATAAACATGGTAGGAAAGCACATCTCCCAAATATATAAATGTTAATTTTCTAATTTGCTGACTGAATGGTCCTGAATGGTCCTAAATGTTCACTAGTTAATACAACCCCATAGACTTCCTTGAGCTCATTCTAACGAAAAGGCAAATAAACCTTAGGACAGTCATGTCCTAGCCTCAACTTCCTCACCAAGAAGTCCCATTACTTTCTAGGCCCCTGATAGTCTGTCGGTGTTCTGGACTAAGAGGTCGAGTGCTGAGAACACAGGTTTCTTCCGGAGTCCCAACACTGGGCGCTGGTCTTCAGCGGCGTTCATCACACTCAGCTCCCATGCTGGCGACACACACAGGGGACGGTACGCTTGTGCTGGCGAACTAATTGCTCCCTTCCAGACGCACACTGTGCTCAGCTGAGGCAAGAAAAAACAGCAGCGCTTATCACCATAATGAAGAACAGCTGCTCTCAGTCAGAACAAGAACAAAAGGCTTGCAAATGATAGAGGCAGGCAGTCAAAGGCTGCATACAAATATGCTTACTTCCTTACTATAAAGTAGGTGAAAAACAGTATGTGATAGTATTCATTAAACAGTGGGCCAAAAGTACCCGGATGACCACTACGACTGCGATTCTGACAACATGGTGGATGTCTGGATTTCATTCATATACACATTCATACTATACAGAATGCACTTTTCAACAGTCGCGTATTCAAAAGAAGTACCTACTACTCAGAGAGTATGCCATTTTGGAAACAGCCATAGACATGAAAGCATTTTCCAGCGACAGTCGACACTTAGATTGTGTTTGCTTTTAAATGTCTTTTTTAAATGTACACTTGAGAACATGTGGTAGAGTGTATCACACAAATCACCAAAATATATACAGGTTAAAATAACAAATGTATTAGTGTATCAATCACCCCATATATTAGGCGTGTACCGTTAAGACGTCACAGTTCGGTACGGACCTCGGTTGTTCGTGATCGGTACATTTACATGATTTCTTTTACATGCAGTGGCGTGTACGCCCCCTTCTGGATTGTAGTGTGGATCGCCTGTGAATGACTGTATTTATCATCTGACTGTATGCACCGCAAAACACCATGTAGACCCCCACATTAAAACTGAACAAAAACAATGATTAGAGGGTTGAGTGAAGAAGAGCCCCATGAATTTCAACTATAATATTCCTTTGAACCAGTCAGACATTAGGGTTTGCATTAGACTTCAAAGCTTTAACAATATTCTTATTAACCTTTGTTCCAAAACCAAATCAGCTACTAGACTTGAGTATCATGGGCCAACAACAGCACCGCATGATGGCCAGGGGACACAGCATATGCAGGAGACCTTGCAGTAATTCATACATATCTCATACTCATTCAAAAACCTCAGAAATTGATCATCTCTGGTGTTTCTTTGGAGTCTTTAGAGACGTTCCTAGAAGAAATCACACCCTCCTCTATTGGTATTCAAAGATTTGTTCACACTAGACACAATTACCATTTGTTTTTCTCCTCTCTCGTTTTGCTAGTAATTCAAATTGTGTAGGCTAAATTTAAATTTGAGGTTTACCTGCACAGCTCTTAGCTGGCCTCTGTTACATATGCAAGTTTCAAAATGTGTCAAACCACTCTTTATAAAGCAGCAAAAGTATGTTCATGGTTACAAGATGTGCAATGTAATGTCTTCAACAGTTCTACAGTTTTTCTTTCTAGTCAACTATACTCATGGAAGAGAAACAGAAAATCAGAAAGAAAAAGTTAATACATGCAAAGGCAACACCATAGTACCCTAACATTGTAACACAACACAATTTGTCTGCTCAACAAAACCACATACAATGTTACATACAATCTTGTTTGCATGCAAAAAGCTCTTCCATCAAGAGTTTGGACAGGTCTACACAGCTGATTGACAAAAATTAAATAATCATCTGTACAGTGTAAATCTGACAGTGTGCTTGCTTTAGCAGAGGAAGAATTGTTAAAGTGTGGATTGAAATGTGAGCTGACTTCTCCAGCTGCTCTCTGTGCACTAAATTAGCAGGAGGTCTAATATATTTAAGCGAACTGCTGGCCCAGCAAGTTAACAGTCAGTCTATAACGTTCCTTGCTCAGAGAGCAGTGAATTTGCAAATGAGTTTAACACTTTGCAGTCACCCAGCTAACACCCAGAAGAAACATTCATACAGCATGAAATCATAATTTCTTCAATATCTGGGCTAACTAAAGGGCTAAACTGACCCATCGCTGAGCCCCGTTCCCTCTGTGCTTTTTACCAAATATCCCACAGGAAATAACTGGATGTTTTGGAGATTCCAGATGTGGACTAGAATCAGTTGGAATGTTGCTAAGCATCTTTTATCTGCCATTTCTCATTAAATAATTGTTAAAAGATGCAATAACATGATTAAAAACGGAAGAGACTGGGAATCAGAATTGAGTCAAATCCTTCTCACAATCAACTGAAAAAAGAGAAGCCCGATTTGAAAGAGATGATGTTGACATTAGTAAAACATTAGGGTAAGTGAACAGAACAACATACTCACTTGGATAATATCCGCTGTGCAGTTACTATCACATCTGCTAGGACCACAATCGTTCAAAGTCGCAAAGCATACATGCTAACAAAATGTACAGTTAATAAGCTAATTTAAAGTATTGTTTAGTTTAACTGAGCGGTGTCCCTTTTTTTTCTGTCATCTGTCAGTCAAGCTAAATTAAAAATCAAGGCCTCATCCACACCAGCGTTTTAGCTGCGTATTAGAATTGATCTCCGTCCACATTAAAACGACTGAAAACGCGGATCACGTGACCATTCACCAACACAGGGCATGCGCGTGCTGGTGTAAACAGGCGCATGTAGGCAGTTGTAGCATTGTAAAATGCGTTATTTACTTGCACAACAGCTGCTAGCAAAGACATCAAAGTCAGTAACGCTTGTAATTCGTTATCCATGTTGCAGTCACTAACGTTACTTAGT
Organism: Phoxinus dragarum; assembly: GCA_033366665.1. Lineage (NCBI taxonomy): Eukaryota > Metazoa > Chordata > Actinopteri > Cypriniformes > Leuciscidae > Phoxinus > Phoxinus dragarum. The sequence goes on along the minus strand of JARPMJ010007283.1, from coordinate 17,319 downwards.
CCAGGCTGTTTTTGTATGTTTTCTTCCCGGGGACGGGTCATGTGATGGGTGGCTGACGAATCAGGGAAGGATACGCCATGACTGATGACATCCAATCATAGAGCCGAGCATGAGCCTCTGCGTCATCGTTTCTAAAGTCCTCCGTTTTGACCGTCTTCACTAAAACGCCCTCCGGAGATTCAAAACGCAAAACGGGGTCGGCAGCGTTTCTAAACTTCTCCGTTTTAGGTCTTCATTTTTGCCGTTGTAGTCTGGACGGGAGGTGCAAACGTAGCAAAAGGTCTCCGTTTCTAAACGAAAACACAGTAGTGTGGATGGGGCCCAAGATATGGCCTATAGAGCACTTATCAAATCGTAAAAGGCTGCAATTTTAAAAAGGACACCGTCTGTTGCTCAGCATGTTTCAGAGTGAAGCACGGCACCAGTAGTGTAAAGTATTTGAGTAAATGTACATATTAAGTATATTTTTGCCTATTTTATACTCCTGCATGTTTTATACTAATGCATGTTTAGCAGTTTGCCAAATCACTAGTGTTCATACATGAGATTAGGACAGCAGTTAAACTAATACTATTTTATTTATGTTACAGCGAAGAAGCCCTTTTGATATTGTTTTGCTTGTGCCCTTGAGCTTAAATGGATAGTTCACTCAAAAATTTTAATTCTAACCATAATTTTCTCACCCTCAAATTGTTCCAAACCTGTATGAAATTTCTTTCTTCTGCTGAAGAAAAAAAGTAGATATTTTGAAGAATGTTGATAACCAAACAGTTGATGGGTCTCACTGACTTCCATAGTATTTTTTCATCCAAGGGCGCTGAGAATATTGATCCCGTTTTCACCACCACGTGAAATTGAAGAAAGACCTAAGCTCAATCCAAATGCTTCTATTGCAGAAATTGTGAGGCAATTAACAGAACAAGTTGCAACACTGAAGACACGACTTGAATACCACATTAAGAAAGTGAATGAAAGTTTTTCTTTGTCTGAAATAGAGTAAATGTAGGACAGTAGAAGAAAAGCAGAATTATCGCATTAAGAGAGAGTGTAAGGAGTACATTAAGGAGTCACCGACTAGTCAAAAGTACAAATTATCATTGTCAAAGCTGTCAGGTTACTTGCAATCAACACCAGTGGTGGAACCTGGTTTCATGTTGGGTGTGGATCTGATAGGCCCTTTCCCCAAAAGCTCTAAACAAAATGAGCATTTTGTATCTGGTCGACTACTGCTCGAAGTGGGTGGAACTACTGCATATCATCCTTAAACTAACCTCACAGAACGGATCAACAGGGCTTTAAAAACCATGATCGCCTCATTTGTGGGGAAACAACCATCGCCATGGGGATAAATTATTATATGAATTAAAGTTTGCCATCAACACAGCCTGGCAGGACAGCGCTGGCTACACACCTGCCGAAATAGTATTGGGTCCTAGGTTGAGAGGTTCTCTGGAGACTTCTTACTCGGACCCATTCCTGATACTCCTGCATAGGACATTGTGGAGAGACAACAAGGCATGTTCCACCTAGTCAAGGAGAATGTGGAGAGAGCTCAGGCAAAAGAGAAACATTACTACAACTTAAGAATAATTTTTCAGTTTTCAGGAAACACAGGACGAGATGCAATATATCCTTTAAGTGCAAGCGCATACCAGGAGAATGTACTTGCCCTTGGCAGTGTAGTTGTCACAGTGGAGTTTTCGGGTGGGCATCCTCCCTTGATGGGTGATCCGAGGGTCACAAACAGACAGTCTTCCAATAATGGGATTTTTTTTCTGGTTTTGTACTCAGTCCTTGCCAAAAGATGAGGATGCAGTCATGGCAAAACTGTTCTAGATGGAAAGGTACTGCCAAAGTTATGCCTAGGCCCAGTTAATTATGCCATTTCATTGCTTGATAACCCTGACTCTTGATTCCTATGTACAACATTTGAAACCTTTTATATATCAAGCTTTCCAATGAGGGGGATATGTAATAGACAAACCACAGCCAGGACGATACCCCACAGTGGAGTCATCGGAGGGAGGAGACATGGTGGCTGATGACACCCGGGGGACGACTGATGTAGATGAAGCCATTGGAAGTGGAGTTCTGGGTGCATATGTGTTCTGACACCAAGTGTTCTGGAGACCAAGGTGGAGCCTCAGTGACAAGCGTCTGAGGTGGAGCCAGAGTGCCTGAGGACTGAGGTGAAGCCGGTGTGACTGAGGACTGAGGTGAAGCCGGTGTGACTGAGGACTGAGGTGAAGCCAGTGTGACTGAGGACTGAGGTGAAGCCGGTTTGACTGAGGTGAAGCAAGTGTGACTGAGGACTGAGGTGAAGCCGGTGTGACTGAGGACTGAGGTGAAGCCGGTGTGACTGAGGACTGAGGTGAAGCAAGTGTGACTGAGGACTGAGCTAAAAGCCGGTGTGACTGAGGACTGAGGTGGAACCAGAGTGCCTGAGGACTGAGGTGAAGCCGGTGTGACTGAGGACTGAGGTGAAGCCGGTGTGACTGAGGACTGAGGTGAAGCCGGTGTGACTGAGGACTGAGGTGAAGCCGGTGTGACTGAGGACTGAGGTGAAGCCGGTGTGACTGAGGACTGAGGTGAAGCCGGTGTGACTGAGGACTGAGGTGAAGCCGGTGTGACTGAGGACTGAGGTGAAGCCGGTGTGACTGAGGACTGAGGTGAAGCCGGTGTGACTGAGGACTGAGGTGAAGCCGGTGTGACTGAGGACTGAGGTGAAGCCGGTTTGACTGAGGACTGAGGTGAAGCCGGTGTGGCTGAGGACTGAGGTGAAGCCGGTGTGACTGAGGACTGAGGTGAAGCCGGTGTGACTGAGGACTGAGGTGAAGCCGGTGTGACTGAGGACTGAGGTGAAGCCGGTGTGACTGAGGACTGAGGTGAAGCCTGTGTGACTGAGGACTGAGGTGAAGCCGGTGTGGCTGAAGACTGAGGTGAAGCCGGTGTGGCTGAGGACTGAGGTGAAGCCGGTGTGACTGAGGACTGAGGTGAAGCCGGTGTGGCTGAGGACTGAGGTGAAGCCGGTGTGACTGAGGACTGAGGTGAAGCCGGTGTGACTGAGGACTGAGGTGAAGCCGGTGTGACTGAGGACTGAGGTGAAGCCGGTTTGACTGAGGACTGAGGTGAAGCCGGTGTGGCTGAGGACTGAGGTGAAGCCGGTGTGACTGAGGTGAAGCCGGTGTGACTGAGGTGAAGCCGGTGTGAGTGAGGACTGAGGTGAAGCCAGTGTGACTGAGGACTGAGTTAAAAGCCGGTGTGACTGAGGACTGAGGACTGAGGTGGAACCAGAGTGCCTGAGGACTGAGGTGAAGCCGGTGTGACTGAGGACTGAGGTGAAGCCGGTGTGACTGAGGACTGAGGTGAAGCTGGTGTGACTGAGGACTGAGGTGGAGCCAGAGTGCCTGAGGACTGAGGTAAAGCCGGTGTGACTGAGGACTGAGGTGAAGCCGGTGTGACTGAGGACTGAGGTGAAGCCGGTGTGACTGAGGACTGAGTTAAAAGCCGGTGTGACTGAGGACTGAGGTGGAACCAGAGTGCCTGAGGACTGAGGTGAAGCCGGTGTGACTGAGGACTGAGGTGAAGCTGGTGTGACTGAGGACTGAGGTGGTGCCAGAGTGCCTGAGGACTGAGGTGAAGCTGGTGTGACTGAGGACTGAGGTGAAGCTGGTGTGACTGAGGACTGAGGTGGAGCCAGAGTCCCTGAGGACTGAGGTGGAGCCAGAGTCCCTGAGGACTGAGGTGAAGCCTGTGTGACTGAGGACTGAGTTAAAAGCAGGTGTGACTGAGGACTGAGGTGAAGCCGGTGTGACTGAGGACTGAGGTGAAGCCAGTGTGACTGAGGACTGAGGTGAAGCCGGTGTGAATGAGGACTAAGGTGGAACCAGAGTGCCTGAGGACTGAGGTGAAGCCGGTGTGACTGAGGACTGAGGTGAAGCCGGTGTGACTGAGGACTGAGGTGAAGCCGGTGTGACTGAGGACTGAGGTGAAGCCGGTGTGACTGAGGACTGAGGTGAAGCCGGTGTGACTGAGGACTGAGGTGAAGCCGGTGTGACTGGGGACTGAGGTGAAGCCGGTGTGACTGTGGACTGAGGTGGAACCAGAGTGCCTGAGGACTGAGGTGAAGCTGGTGTGACTGAGGACTGAGGTGAAGCTGGTGTGACTGAGGACTGAGGTGAAGCTGGTGTGACTGAGGACTGAGGTGAAGCTGTTGTGACTGAGGACTGAAGTGGAGCAAGAGTGCCTGAGGACTGAGGTGAAGCCAGTGTGACTGAGGACTGAGGTGGAGCTGGTGTGACTGAGGACTGAGGTGGAGCCAGAGTGCCTGAGGACTGAGGTGAAGCTGGTGTGACTGAGGACTGAGGTGAAGCTGGTGTGACTGAGGACTGAGGTGGAGCCAGAGTGCCTGAGGACTGAGGTGAAGCTGGTGTGACTGAGGACTGAGGTGAAGCTGGTGTGTCTGAGGACTGAGGTGAAGCCGGTGTGGCTGAGGTGGAGCCAGAGTGCCTGAGGTGGAGCCAGAGTGCCTGAGGACTGAGGACTGAGGTGAAGCCGGTGTGACTGAGGACTGAGGTTAAGCCGGTGTGTCTGAGGACTGAGGTGAAGCCGGTGTGACTGAGGACTGAGGTGAAGCCGGTGTGACTGAGGACTGAGGTGAAGCCGGTGTGACTGAGGACTGAGGTGAAGCCGGTGTGACTGAGGACTGAGGTGAAGCCTATGTGACTGAGGTGAAGCAGGTGTGACTGAGGTGAAGCCTATGTGACTGAGGACTGAGGTGAAGCTGGTGTGACTGAGGACTGAGGTGAAGCCGGTGTGACTGAGGTGAAGCCGGTGTGACTGAGGACTGAGGTGAAGCCTATGTGACTGAGGACTGAGGTGAAGCCAGTGTGACTGAGGACTGAGGTGAAGCCGGTGTGACTGAGGACTGAGGTGAAGCCGGTGTGACTGAGGACTGAGGTGAAGCCGGTGTGACTGAGGACTGAGGTGAAGCCTATGTGACTGAGGACTGAGGTGAAGCTGGTGTGACTGAGGACTGAGGTGAAGCCGGTGTGACTGAGGTGAAGCCGGTGTGACTGAGGACTGAGGTGAAGCCTATGTGACTGAGGACTGAGGTGAAGCCAGTGTGACTGAGGACTGAGGTGAAGCCGGTGTGACTGAGGACTGAGGTGAAGCCGGTGTGACTGAGGACTGAGGTGAAGCCGGTGTGACTGAGGACTGAGGTGAAGCCGGTGTGACTGAGGACTGAGGTGAAGCCGGTGTGACTGAGGACTGAGGTGAAGCCGGTGTGACTGAGGACTGAGGTGAAGCCGGTGTGACTGAGGACTGAGGTGAAGCCGGTGTGACTGAGGACTGAGGTGAAGCCGGTGTGACTGAGGACTGAGGTGAAGCCGGTGTGACTGAGGACCAGGATGGAGCCGGAGGGAAGGTGGAGCCCACTGAAGCTGAAGAGGTGGATAGACGGATAGCAGCGGATGGCTCGTAAGTCCATGGTACAGGCAGGGTGACGACTGACAAGCTGGAGGGACAAGGGAGCCTGGTGGAGCTGTAAGGACAATGGTATCTGGTGGAGCCGAGGGAGGAAGGATTCAAGGTGGAGCCAACAGGTCGACGGACGAATGACTGGTGGGAAACTAGAAAACAGGTAACTGAAGAAAGACAAACTAAGAGTCCATGAAAATCAAACTAAACAGAGCATAACCGTGACAACCTGATGTATAAATCATATAATGGGCAATTCACTACATTGATTTGTTTAATGTAATTTAATTATTTTATGTACTAGCTGTTTATTTCATACATACGCCCTCCATATGCATGAGCACTTAGCGGAAAACGAGTGATGGCGAAGCAAGCCAGCCATCACGCAACCTCAGCGATCGGTGAATCGCTGATCTGATGATCCAAAGTGATCATGGCACCACGGCATAAAATTAGATTAATCAGAGCTTAATATCAACCTACCTCTCCCATACTGTCTGTAGAAAGAATGTAGTGTGAACTTCCCAATGTAGAAAGGGAAGAGGAGGAGCAAGCACAGAAAATAATCAGAACTTGTGCAGTCAGAATTTTAAAGGGGAAGATGCCCACATATACAGACAAGCATATCAGGTATTCATTTTAACATTTTGTGTAATTCTAAATATCTAAAAATATGATACGTTTAGAAAATCATTGTTTTGTTTTGTCCCAGGATGAAGAAAATAGACAACGTAATTCAAATAACACATTGTTTATTAATCAAAGTAAAGAAACACAAACGCAGTGTGTAAAATTGTGGTTGGGGTTTTCCTCCATTCCCTCGTATTCCACCAAAAGTCCCATGGCAATACCCGGTGCTGCCAGCTCACATACCTGGTTAGACTCACATTGGGGATCGGGCTCGGGGACGATGGTAGGCTCTGTCCTTGTCTCAGGCTCTGGCTCATTCATTGCAGCAGGCGTGAGCTCCCAGGCTGTGGTGGGCTCTGGCTTAAGTCCAAATTCAAAATATTGGAGAGAGATATTTTCCCGCCCCCTCCTGCTCAGACGCGACGCTCAAACGGGTTGCCAGTTTGAGGATACGCAACAGAAACAAGCGCAATTGACAATGGAATGCAAGGAGACTGACTGTAAGTTGATTTATTGATGTATGATGAGTTGATATCACGTTTTAATATGCTCCCGTTCATAGAGATTTTTTAATGGGTGTGGAGGCTTTTTAGGTCGGGTAGAATCTGAGATCTCTGACTCAGTTTGTTCGCTGGCTTCCAAGGCTGCAATACGCTGTGTTTTCCACCAACTGGCAACCTCTGAAATACTATTGGGTACGAGATCACACAGACCAAAACAAAAACAGACATTCCAACACAGAAACGCACATTTCAAAGTAAAATAACTGGCTGAAGCATAGTTTCTAAGAGAAACAAGTATGTGAACTTAGCATATGATCTGCAAACATATTAGTACAGTCAAAAACTTACATACAGCACCTTTAATGTCCGTGCATCGGGGTGATGGCTGGCTGGGCTCTGGATTCAGCTCCATGAGGTCCACTGGAGGATTTTAGGCACGCAGGGTTGGGACGAGTATACAACTAGTTGCTTCCTCCTTAACAACTAGTGGAGAATCAGCCACACACAGTGCGTACTCGATGTTTTTAAATAATGAGCAGTTGTCGTTCCCCATCGTTAAGCCTGCTCCAAATGTGCACTCGTACCCAAAAAAACCTGAATGCAGTTCCAGGAAATCAGCCACAAAATCCTCCAGTGATCATCCTCCTTGATATAAGGCCTAGAGTTGTTCCTCTGATTTTCTTTTAGTAGTTTTTTTTTTTTCAGTCTGTCCATCTGTTTTATTAGTATGTTTTTTTTTTTTTTGTCATAGAATTGTTATTGTTGCAAACTGCACTTTTACATTTTTTACCACCCCACCCACCATAAACAACCCTACCCAGCCCCAACAAAGCAATCCCTAATCTGATCAACAAGACATCTGAAGATCAAGAAAAAAAAGAAAGAAAAAAAAAAACATATGCATACATTAATATACAGTAGTCCGGCATTCTGTTAAGTTTCTGAATTATGTCATTCAAATAGAAACGTTGTTTATCAATCAATGTGACTCTGGTAATCCAAGAGTGAAGAAACACCAACGACACAGCATTTAAAATACAACAATACCAGACAATGAACAGAAGTGAAAGGGGAACTTAAATACACAATGATAATGAACTCAACGACTGACAGATGTGATTGTTAATGAATATTTGTGGTCACAAACGACTGTCAGGAACAAATGAACACAGGAAACGGTTAACTAAGCAGACAGTGTGAAAACGAAACTGAAACAGAACAAACTTCATGTGACAATAATAAGTTAACTTTCCATACCCGTTACACTAGCAACACATTCACTTTTAATTTTACACACTTATAACTGGAATGTTGTACGGTAATTTGCTGTTGACAGACTGAAGTGGGAACATTCAAGTTTAAAACATCTTAGTCGATAATAATGGGAATTGCTCTAGTTTGTTGTTGTTGTTTTTTGAATTTTTTTGTTTGTTGTGTCACACTTGCAGTGTAGTCACAGTGCTACAGAAATGAAGAGGAAAACATTTATTCAGATACGCAGATTTCTCAGGACAGCTGTCTGTCTGGTCTGAGTCACAGCTAGATCACAGGCTAAACAAATTCACTGACGAGATTCAACCCTTCAGTCTGGACTGCGATGTGAAAACAGACAACTGCAAAATATTAATGAGGAAACAACTTTGAGGTGAAATCTTGTGGAACCATTCCCAGCCTTCACAGATGTCTGGCTAAATGCTGTGGATGTGTTCAAGAAGACTCATCTCTCTCACTCATGCAGTGTCACGCTTCTGTCCTTTTATAACTCGGTTGGTTCACTTAGATCAGATACTGAAGTATCACTGTGTGTTAAAGCCAGGATATGTTATACGCACTACAATGACCATCACATAGGCTACTTGTATATAAGCATAACTTATTTTGAAGGCGAGTCACAGTGAAATTTCAGTGACATTTTGCATGCAAAAAAAATCCTTTGTCAATAGCCCAGTGATGTATAAAGCACAGCTCACACATTCACAGCAAGCATCTGCTGGTCTGCGCAGCGACTGCATGTGATGAACTTGACTCAAGCGACATGCATCGCCACATGCTGCGTTGGCAATTTTTTCGTCCTCACACGAAAATCCCTTTCGCACTGATTCCTATTGGAATGACTAGATTTTGTCCATGAAATTTCATATATGTGACCCCACCTTAAAATAATGATGTTAAAGGGTCAAAGTTAGGAAATGAGGTTCATTCATAAACCTTCAAAATCACTTGGTTTGCCGGGAAGCTGAAGTTTTGGGGCTTGAATTAAGTAAAAAAAAAAAAAAAGTAAAAAAATGTTTTGCCATTTTTTTGCAATTCTTTATTATTAAATATATAAAAAATATGAACATAGATATTTATACCTATTTTGTTTATTAGCACAAAGATTTGTCATGTGACAAGAAAATCATACAACAGGAAATTACATTACAGATAGGATAGTCTGAGCTGTGTGCCAAATGATGTACACTATGCAGTCTACAGAGAAATAGTGCTTTAACGGGAGCAACACCATGAACACCGACTCTTTGTGTATAGGCTAAATCTGCATTCAATTCTTATTCATTTATTGAAGAGAAAATGGTATGAATTATGACTATATTCAGTAGTAGTGAGCCAATTTTTTCCATTCTGAAAATGCGGAATGGCTTTAGTGCCATCTAGTGGAAACCATGCCATTAAAATACTTACATATTAAAATATAAAACGTACAGCACTTAAAAACTGCATTCGAGTTAATAAATATTGCAATGCCATTGTATAAGTACATATAAAAATAATAACTTCACATTTAAATCTACTTCTCAAAATAAACACACAGCACCCTTTTTTTTTGCAGCTGAAGAGTGAAAATATCACAGGAAAAATGATATAATGCTGAAATATGAAGTATTTAGGTTGGCAATGCCACGGACTCTGGCCTGCCACATGTTCTTGTGGAATAAAGTGTGCACTTGTGTTGCTTGCAGCACGTCTTATATCTGTCAGCTCTTTGTTGTGGCTTGTGCACAGCAGCGGAAACCGTCTTAAGTAAGAACATGTGCCGCACTTTATCATGTCAGCAGCAACACACCCCTGATCTCTGCTTCAGGAAGGGTGTGTGTATCACGCAAAACACTGAACACACGAATCACAGCAGGCGAGTTAATGAATCTCAAAGAAAGGCAAGTCAATTGTACGTAAAAATTTATTCAGCATAATTTAAAATAATTTCACGGTTAGTTCATTTACACAAATTTATTTTGGTTACAAAAAGGCAATTTTGACAAAATTGAGTTCCCAGTGTATAAATGTAGTACCACATACCAGAGACACAGACCGTGCGCAGTGTGAAGCTTATGACAGCGTGCTAACGCTGAGATGATGAGACAGAAACCAGTTCACCATTCGCCACTGCACACGCCGTCACACCTAATAGTGAGAGCAAGGTTTGCATTTCCCTTACATGTTTCATCTTGGCAACAACACAGCGATGCTTACATCGAGTTCAGCAACGCTCGCTTGAAATCAAAATAAGGAGTGATTAGTTGAGACGCTGTCCTGGATTTAATGAGAGAATCGTGTCAGGTGCGACTCAAACGTTAACATACACGAGTCCAGTTATTCCACTTAAAAATCTCTGTATCCAAAAGGCACTCTTTGGCTATGTTGCGCAGAACAAGTAAGAAAAACCTAAATTAAAAAAATGCTAGGCCATTTAAAAATCAGTTATAAAACATTGGCTGTCTGACTTTTTAAAGTGAGTCACAGGTTTCCACAAAGTCAGTCATTCATTGATGTCAGTTTTGCTAAATGTTTAACCACGGCTTCCAGTTATTAAAGCAAATCACACATCAGCACATGCAAAGGTCTTACACACATCATGACTCCATAATGCCTGCCGTTCACCGACTGCCTGCCACCATTATCTGAACTGTGCTGAGATGAACGAAAACACACTTTTATGACGATAACACTGAGAACAGTGTGTGTGAGATGAGGATACAGTGGCCAGTAGTTCGGTAACATGACGAGACAACATGTGGCCTCTTTTTGAACATGCAACCTCAAATAAAAATAACTCCTCGGCTTGATAACAATAAAATGCGTAACACCAAACAAACATCTTTGATTGAAACGTGTATAATCATACGTGTGTGTCGTACACAGTTCTGAGTGCTTGTTTTGTTTGTACTGTGGGCCGGCGGATCACGCACGGGCTTGAAAGATAAATCAGTGTTTCTGTCACACACACACACAGTGCAGCGGGACGAGCCGTTCGCTGGGTCTGAGGAATGAGAAACGACTCATGTGGAGCGTCAGATGGCGAGAAAACTGAGTCGAACTCGAGGCGGTGTCGTGAATTACAGTACGGCATGCAGAGGAACCGGACTGACGATCTCTGCTGAAGAAAATATAGGCTGCTATCTTGACGACAGTACTAATATAATACTCGTTTAGCAGCAGGATGAAGCCCTTTAAAGAAGCACACCAGCCACAATTCTCCGGATCCTGGGTTAATCTCAACAACACCATTACGGGTCATATTTAATCCCAAAATCACAAGTAAAAAAATAAGAAATTATACGTTTTTGGACCACTAAGAAGTTTTGCATTTGCTGAATATAACTGGAAATATACAGTATTTGTTGTACCATCTTAAGTGTCTGGACAGTAGGAGTTTAATTCTTGCATTACAGGAAAGGACTTCAGGATATCTAATGAAAATATGAATGCTTCTAAAAAATAAAAAAAAGTTTGGAAAGTCATTATGGAGAGTATAGTCATTTTTTCTTTTGATTTTGGAGTAAAATATATCCTGCAGTTTTCTACATGAAAATTATCATAGCATCAACCCAAACAATCCTCTCTGAAAACCTGTCCAAATATTGCTTTTGTGATGACTGAACAGGTTAAAATAATACAAAATAAAAAAAAGGTAATAATTTCTAAGGCACATCAAATATTTGGCTGGGAAAGCTCCCGCAAAGGGACTATAAACGTAAAGTCTGATGTGTCGACCTCATTCAGTCTTCATCGTATTGCACATTTATCGGAAGGCACAGGACAGCGCAGGTCAAGAGAGGAATAAAGCCACGATGCATCTTTCATTGAGTGGACCCGGCAATAAACCGTTATTAATAATCAGAAGCGACTGCATTTACAAGGAATGTGAAGTGAACATGTCAGCGAAATTCAAAATCAGTGAGCCAGAGGAAGTCCTTTAAGAGCTAGATGAGATGAGATGAGAAGAGAAGGATACAAACACCGGGATCACAGCGCGTTTACGAGTTCATGTCCGACTATAAGAGCACGCACCTCTTCCTGTGGTTTTTGGCGGCGGGGTAGAGCACCGCGCGAACGGCCTCCACGAACACCTCCCGCACGCCCTCCTGCAGGAGCGCAGAGCACTCCATGTACTTCACGGCCCCGATCTGCTTGGCCAGAGCGCCGCCCTGCTGGTTGGTGGTGGGAGCGAGCCCTTGCTCCTTCAGCTTCTTAACCGTCTCCGTATCCGAGCGCAGATCCCGCTTGGTGCCCACCAGAAGGATGGGCACGCTGGGACAGTGGTGAGACACCTCCGGGTGCCACTTGTGGCGGACGTTGGCGAACGACGAAGGGCTCCCGATGGAGAAGCAAATGATGAAGACGTTGGTTTGCGGGTATGAGAGCGTGCGCAGCCGGTCGTACTCCTCCTGCCCCGCCGTGTCCCAGAGGTTGAGGCTGACCGTGCGCCCGTCCACGCTCATCTGAGCGCTGTAGTTGTCGAACACAGTGGGGATGTACTCCTCGGGAAAGGCGTTTGTCGTGTACGAGATGAGGAGGCACGTCTTGCCCACCGCCCCGTCTCCCACCACAACACACTTAATGGTCTGCATTCTGCGTCCACACGGGCAGCGGCACCTGCAAACAAGTCGAGGAGGCGGCTTTAAAGCGGTCATCGGATGCAGAATTCACTTTAATAAGGTGTTTGCATATAAATGTGTGGACACACAACCACCGCTCAATGAAGAAAATACATTTGCTCATTTTTTTACAATAATCAAAAAGCCTAAACACTCAATAATCAAGCCGTTTGGTTGCTATTGTCTTCTAATACTCACCACTGACCAACCAACCATTTTATATAGGTCACAATGGTGTGTCGAAAATCAGCAGTCAGTAATAAATCTCAAAGCACCATGGTACAAAGCATCCAGAGAGACAAGAAGGTAAGAGGGAGCATGCTGAAATACTACATCCCCATAGTCGAGAACTAAAAAGGTAGCAGACACTAGTTTCTTTCTCACATTAAATGAAAAACATGATTTGTTTCTAAAATAAAATCCTAATTTTTTTTTAAGTTTTTGCCTTTTTTCTTAAGATATTTAATATGTGACCCAAAGCGTAATGTGTTATCGATAATGACACCAAGGTATTTGTACTCCGATACTGATGTGATCAGATTACCCTGAAAAGTCAAAAGAGAGATTGAATTCTCAGTAGAAATTTTTGAGTTTGAAAATAACATACATTTAGTTGTTTTTCATTATCTTTTAAAGAGACATGCACCGAAACGGGTCGCTGTGAACAGAGCTGTTTTTGAGGAGGTAGAAAGGGTGTTGTTCTACACAACCATTCAGGAACTTTAACCAAAGTATGTTACACACTTTACATGAAGACAATAAAGACTCATACAAGCTTGTGGGCGTCTGATGACCCCTTTAAGGCAGAGTAGCAGATTGTGCATAACAACAGGCCTGATAATGTTTTGTACTGAACAAAACGTGAAATTAGGGCTGCACGATTATGACAAAAAATCATAATTGTCGATTATTCCCTTGAAATTGTAATTCTGATTATTATTAATTAGGATTATCACAATTTACATTGATGTTTTGGAGCCGTGAATAAGACCGGTAACTTATTAAGCTTTAAAAAAAATAAAGACATTAAGCTGGCCTCATGTCGTCTTTCAGTCGTGTTGACTCAGACCGTAACAAAATATTGCTTCTAAATATCTTGCTATGCTTTGTTATTAACAAATACTGGATTCGTCCTTCTTATCAGCTTGTTTTCTTTCAATTAGAAGAGGGTTTGAGGACTTATTTTTGGATCTGATGGATAGTAGGCCTCAGATCTGATTTATTAAGGAGGACTTTTTTGTCCTCAAAAACTGAGGTGCATGAGCTCAGATCAAGAAGGCCATCAGTAACTATCCATCAGATCCAAAAAGAAATACAAAACCTGTCCTAATTGAAAGAGAACAAGTTGATGAAAAGAATGCATCAAACATATATTTTACAAATATTTGGTAATAAAGCATAATGAGAGATTAAGACAAGTTTTAAAAGGCCTGTCTTTTTTTACCGGTTTTCAGTACAGCACAAGGATTAAAAAACACATTATATTATTATTATTATACAATATGAATAAAGCAAGTAACTGTGGTATGACCTGTTTTTCAGTTTTAACTTTTGTGCATGTACTCATGCTTTATCATAAAGAATTGTTAGAAATCAAGGAATTGAAATTAATATTGAGAAAAACAAATAGACCTTGTGTTTCATATCACAGTCAAAACATCCTGAAGACAGTTTACTGGATCTCCACTGCTATCAGAATTTGAAACTGATCCCAAAGCATGTTGATTGAATAAATAAATAAAAAAACATAATGAATCCAATAGAAATCCTGTCACGTTTCATTCAGTTCAGGATTTTGGGGATTTTTTTTTCTAAATCCGCTTGAAACCAGCAAACTTAATGAATGGACTTAAACTCTTAGGTTAAAGTGGCGTGAGGTCTCCAGAAGTGACAGACACACTGTTATTGCGGAAGCGGCTAATGCTAACCGTTACATTAGCTATCGAAAAGTTTTTAAAAGTCAATTAAAAAGTCTTATATTCATATTCAAGGTTTTTTTTTAACTAACACACCAGCACATGTTGATAACGATGTGTTAATACTAGAGAAGTAAACCCTTTCTTCATTTAAATAAAACTTTCTACAGACTGTGACATTGCTTAGCTGCTATTAGCAGTGACTGTCTCAACACACATCCACACTTCACACGACGATAAAGTACAACTATCCCGCTATAATATTATTTATAATGATGATTAGTTTACTGTACATTGTAATAACTGTTCTTATCATTATTACGGGTATCTTCATTTATTATTATTATTATTTTAGTTTTACTGCAGTACGTTAGAGTAATGACGCTTTGACAATTATATGTAACGTTAAAACAAACACGCCCCGAAAGCACTTTTCAATATGAAAATAATTATAATATTAATAACAAAAGAAGGCTGTTGCAGTTTTGACGCGTATGAACGCAGTTCAGTCACTGCATTATCAGATTTGACATGGGAGTTCCTGCGCGCGCCCAATGACAACAAGTATTTCCTGTATTTTCCTCACATCCATAACATCTGTTTTACACAGCAACTAAACACCAGAACAAACACGAGTCTTCATTTAAGCACTAACACGATAATACACCTTATTAAATTACTTTCAAGAAGTTCTCACCGCCTCAGAGATCCTCGCGCGCCTGTCCGACTAGCGTTCAAACTCGCGTTCGCGTGAACACGCGCACACTGTGATCTTACGGAAGCTGCAGCAAAACACACTGTCAAAATAAAAGCTCAGAACTCATTTAATTCCCTTGAACCCTTGTTATGAAAATTAGCTCAGATTTAATTTGTGTACTTGAGGCTTAATGGGTCAGATATTTGTAAGTCAATATTAGTATTACGGATTTAAATCAGTCTAGTCTTCAAACTTTTTCAGGACAAGGTCCTCTGGCATTAATATAATCTTTATGTATTACTTATGCATTTGAATTGAATTTAATACATTTTTAATTAATGACAACAAAAGCTGAACTTCAGTTAAGGGTTTTCTAACCCTAGCTTTGGTTTAAGTTCATAATATTGTATAATGCTTACATTTTATCACGAAACTAGTTAGTTTTAGATCAAGCAATAATTGTTTTAGTATTTAGTAATAACTGTTTTAGACCTTTTAAAGGGATAGTTCACCCAAAAATGAAAATCCTGTCATAATTTACTCACCCTCAAGTTGTTTCAAACCTGTATGAGTTTTCTTTCTTCTGTTGAACACAAAAGAAGATATTTTAAAGAATGTGGGTAACCAAACAGTTGATGGACCCCATTGACTTCCATAGTATCTTTTTTTCCTACTATGGAAGTCAATGGGGTCCAGCAACTGTCT
Source organism: Phoxinus dragarum (assembly GCA_033366665.1). NCBI lineage: Eukaryota > Metazoa > Chordata > Actinopteri > Cypriniformes > Leuciscidae > Phoxinus > Phoxinus dragarum. The sequence continues at coordinate 1,511 of JARPMJ010007283.1, read as the reverse complement.
GTTCACCAACATTCTTTAAAATATCTTCTTTTGTGTTCAACAGAGGAAAGAAACTCATACAGGTTTGAAACAACTTGAGGGTGAGTAAAGTATGACAGAATTTTTTAATTTTTGGGTGAACTATCCCTTTAAATAGAATAAATCTAAATAGTAGCCTACATTTATTATGTATGAATTAATATCACTAAATAAGAGTGCCAGTGTTCGAAATATTAGCACATATTAGTCAGTTTTGACACATCGGAGCAGCGGATAATCTATAAAGTAATTAATGTGAACGAATTAATTATTAAAACTGAGTTTGAATTTTAATTTAGTTGCCACAGCTGATGTCAAGCACACTGATCAGCCAATCACATGACTTGGGGAAAAAAATGCGTCGTTGGTCACATGATCATGGTGGATGGGAGTTTGAGTTCTACAGTATGAACATATTAACATAGACAGTATGCATATTAATCAACATCACGAACAAGAGTTGTGTGTTGTGAATATCAGCACGACTGACACGAGGCCACAACTCACTGCCATGAAGTTTCTTACACTAACAGTTTCCACAAGATTTTAATAGAGAGTAGTTGAAAAACTGTGTATTATTCACAGACAAATAAAGCGATACAGTCAAATATTTTGATACACACTCATAGAAAAATAAATATGCTACACAATCACAGGCTAAAGGCATTGACCAATCACATTGAAGTACAAAAGAGAGCCAAGTAATAATGTACAATATATTTAACTGTAAATTAAAGATTTTATCTATTTAGTTTTAACTCGTCTGTCACCCATTCAATTATCTGTACAATGAAAACAAATGTTCCATAAGTACCTTAAACAGGCTATATATAATACAATTATATTATTATGAAAGTAATATATTTGTCTTTAAAAAAAATTTTTTAGAGTTAAAAATTATAAACATTACATGCAAAAATGCTGTTAAATAATTTAAATATGAACTTAAAATCTTAGGAGTACTTCAAGAAAATATTTTCTCAAAGCAGTTTTGCTGACAAAAAAAGTTGTTTAACAGTTTTTAAAAAAACATTAAAATATATATTTAATGGTGGTGTTTGCCATATATTCTCAACATGCAACAATATAGGAAGCACATAGTGTATATTGAAGTCTATAGTGTAACATCATTTCAAATCATTGCATAAACATCATCTTAAATAATACTTATTAGTTATGTGTTTATCGTCCTATTTCTAAAAACGCAGGCTTTTCATGGAATCTTAAATTACATTTTAAGTGGTCTGACCCATGAATCCCAACTATATTACTCATATTACTGATGTGAGCTGCATCACCTCTCAAAAAGAAAGAAAATAAACTCTTTACATAACCAGGGTTCCCACTCTTTTTTTCCAGGACCTTTTCAATGTTACTCTCTCCATAAAGCTTTAAGACATACAAATTATATCCAGGGGTGCACATAACTTTTTCAGTGAGTTACTCAGGTGAGTACCAGGAGATGGTGTTTGGTACTCACCCCATATGTAGCG
>JARPMJ010007282.1:0-44248 GCA_033366665.1 Phoxinus dragarum | reverse complement strand
CAAAATATTTTTGCCAATACAGTGAAAATGATTATATTAAATATTACAATTTTAGATATAAAGTATACTTATTAGTATAAGTATAAATATGATAATTTTATAAATATCATTTTTACTTGTGATTTTTAGATGAAACATTATCCCTGCAAAAATTGTCCAACAATGGATTTAATATTCAGATCAGTCTTACTGTGATATATTCAGAGCTTTGTAATTGCTCTGGTGTCTTCACATTCATTCAACAGAAACTAATAGACATTTTAGAGTTTCCTACTACCAGTGTCTAATTCTTAAAAAGAAAATCACATTAAAGTATTGCTTTGTTGCTCGCTTCTAGGTGGCCAGTTCACTAGTTTTTAATAATAACAATAATCTATTTTATTTATAATGTGCCTTTCTCATACTCAAAGCGCTACAACATAAATTATACATAGTATGTAATAACAAAAGTTACAATAATAATTTACAAAAAATATGTGTATTAAGTAGTTTTTCTAAAACAATAAAAAGAAGGAGCATTCCTAATAAAGCAGGTAATGCATTCCGTAACTTTGGAGCAATGCAAGAAAAAGCATCACCCTCCCATGGTTTTGAGTTTACAAGAGGCTGATAAAGACAAAGAGAACAAGTAAAGCGGAGAGAGATTGAGAAGGTATGGGTGGTGTACCCAAAATATGAATGTAAACGGAGCCAACCCATGTACTGCTTTATAAGTTAAAACAAGAATTTTGCGTCAGGAGTCAGTGTGGTTGAAGAATCAGGGTTAATGTGTTGGATTAAAAATGCTTAAGTCAAGACACGAGCAGCTGAATTTATTTAAAAAAATTTATATACAAATTCAGGTGAATTACAGCAATGAAGTCTAGATGTAATAAATGTTTGAATAAGGCTTTTTTTGCATCAGGCCTCGAGAGAAAGGGTCTGGGCAATATTCTAAAGATTAAAAAAGGCAACTTTAGTAATATTTTAAAATGAGTATTAAAAGTCAGCTGAGCATCAAAAAAAAAAAAAAAAAATTTAATAAAATATCAGCACCCAAACTCTGCACCTGGAGTTATTACATTAAAAGTAGTTGGAGTGCCGATATCAAAAAATTCTGTTTTAGAACAATTTAATTTAGGAAAATTATGTTTCCTCCAGGCCTTTATTTGAGGAGGCAGAACTGAAAATAGGCTGAGTGCCAATATAAATCTGGGTATCGGCAGCATGGCCATGATAGCCCAGATCATTCTTCTGGAGAATCTACACAAGAGGCAGCATAGATACTAAACACAGTCGGACCAATACTGACCCCTGAGGGACACCCTGTTGAAATGGCACAGTCTGAGATCTGCTAGTACCCAGGTAGAAAAATTAGGAACGTTCTGAGTTTTTGTAAGCAAGCAGAGGATTTATTCAATGCCGACTGTGTAACCCACACAGGACACATATAATTTTTTCATTAGCATTGCGTTTCTCTACAATTCACTTCAGATAGCAGCATGAATTCATCGAAAATCATTCTTATTATACTATATAGTAACAGTAATAATATTTAATGTACTTTTAATATTTAATGCACTTTTGAGACAGATCCTCCACAACGCTCATCACATGCAGGCCTGTACTGGTGGTGCTTTTTCTCAATATGCTTTACCTCCCCACATTGTTCTGTGTACAGTTTGTATTTCCTAGTTTCTCCTGTACATTCACGAGGCCTCCAAGCTTCTCGTGTGTTTCCTTTTTTATTTATATTCCACCCAGCCTCGGTTCTTCAGGCAGAACCACTTTCTTTTTTTCCCAAAAGCGCACGCACACCACCTTTCTCCTCTAGAGGAGAACTGCTCTGAATTTTTCCCTGTGAACATGAAAAACCTAAGATGTTATAAAGAAGCAAGTAGTTACCAAGTAAAGTATAAGCCCCGTCTGGGAGCTTGTTAGTAAATCCGAAACAAATGAGTCTCACTGTAGAGTTGCGTGTTTTCGTGAAATTCTTACCATTTGCTTATTCTAGCTCATTCTAATGATTCCTCGGTGTCTCCCTCGCGTGCTGTAGCAGAGAGAAGAGACTTGTTGCTCTCATTTGCAAGTGCGCAAATGCACGGCTTGTGTTGTTTTATCTGCAGGGAGAGGAACACTTCTCATAATTGAAGAAGCAGTGAATTCATTTTCAAAGACGTGTTAAGAATTGCTCAAGATCAAAGCAGTTCTGCTATCTGTCTTCCCCACCTGCTCTCTGTGATTTCTTTCTTGCAGTTTTTCCATAAAAGGAACGCATGAATTGGAGAGCAAAGGATTAGCAATTTTGGGGCAATCTTTAAGCTTCTTTCCCATATGTGATTCTATACAGTTTCCAAGAAGCAGCATGTTTAGATATTGTAATGGATTCACATGACAAAAATGTTTAATCGTAACGTTGACAACATGACACTTAGTAACATGTTCATTGTGGCAAAGTTTTAACTTCATTTTATTACAGATGCCTGGAATACTTGATTTATATATAGAGAGAGAGCAATGATCTAATATGTTTTATTCTGTATATATTGTCTGTTGTCTATTGTCATGTTTGGCTGTAGTGAGCACATGATGAAGGAGTATCCAAACAAAACACACTTTATTAATGAACAGACTATAGGAACACACAGGAGATTGCAGGAGTAATAATAATCTTAGATAAACAACCAAATCAACATAGGCGACACAGAACAATGAACATACAAAACAATGGGTTTAAATATACAGGGAGGGTAAGCAAGGTAAAACAGAACAGGTTCAAAAACTAATTAACAACCAGGGAAACTAAATAGGGAACCGAACTCGGGCAAAGCAAAACACACAGTTTTTTTTTTCACCCAAGGTGCATTAGGTTGTTCAAACATGAATGTAAAAAACATTTATAATTTTAAGAAAATGTTCCAAAAAATGCTGTTCTTTTTAATTTTTTAATTCATAGAATCCTCCAAAAAAATTATCACTGCTCCACACTGTCACGGTTTCCACTTAGTCACCTGTTTTTCACCGCCTGAACTTAATTTCCCATCATCCTCCCTGGCCTTCTCCAGCATGCACTTCCTAATCACTGATCACTGTCACCTGTCACCCATCATCACTGATCCTCCTACAGCTTAAGCTCTCTCATCTCTCTGTCTCATTGTCTTGTTGAAGACCAGCGCTTTCGTCTTCTAACCTGAGTTTCTGCCGCTCCTGTTCTTCCTCATCTATGACTAGCGCTACAGACCACTCACCCGAGAATCGTGTCTATTTACCTGAAGTCCTGTTGTTCCTGTCGTCGTTGATCCTCATCGCCCTGGTTCTCCTTGTCATTATCATTCCTGCAAAGACATTCATTCCCTCAAGTTCAGCTAAGGCTGCATTGTATCAGTGATCTTCATCAACGCCTGTATTGCTCACCCTCTGCACATTTAATAAACTTGTTGTATACTCACATCATTCCTGTCTGCCTTCGTCTGACAGACACACACACACACACACACACACACACACACACAATGTTTTTTTATTTTTTATTCTAATATTTCACAATATTGTTGTTTTCACTGTTGATCTTTTTTTGTAAAGGTTAAGCAATCTTAAATACCACACAACTTTTAAAACACAATAGGTATCGTGCAACTTCATAAATGGCTGAGGAAAATCTCAGGATACACTAAATGATTGAGAATCCACACTATCAGACTTTCGCGTCATTCCCAACACCAATTCATGCAAATACATGCGCCTCGTTGAGACGCATGACAAATGAAAACAATATGTATGTTTAAAATGGTCTTAAAATATTTGATCTCCGACGACAGGATGGAATTATAGGCTGAAACTTTTATGCACAATATGATCAATCCGTTATCTCCAGCTGCCCAAAAATCTGCATATTCTGGCTCTGACTTTGGCCAACTATAGGGCAGACGCGTCTAGAGTGAAAATTGGGGCAAGATTTGTGTATAGTTGCATTTCATCTTTTCGGTAATTATACAATGTTTAAAAACACAATGCCACAATCGACTAATCAGAATCAAGAATATTCCAGACAACCAATAAAAAGTCAAGTGAATCTTTAGATAAATATTATTTCTAGAGAGACAAACCACAGACTTCAGACAAACCATTTTTACAAATGGACTTTTGGAGGACATATTTCATAGTGGGACAACCTCTGAAGCTCATCAAAAGGACTCCGTCACATTTGACATTGCAAAGGTACATATTCTAGCTGTCTCCTTATACCAAAGTGCAGCACACACACACTCAAACACACTCATCGCACAAGCTCTTCTGAAGGAGGATGGAGAATGAACTTAAGTTCAGATCATTAGTGTGCGTGCCATGACATAAACCATTGTAATTCTGTTTGATAAATCAATTGTCCTCTGGGTAATGCGATAGTCCCGCAGCACGTCCTTCCCGTCGACCGGCTGTTCATCAGGAAATTAGGTGATGCTGAAATGAAAAGATGGCCTCATATCAGAAACGGGTCTGGACAGTAGGAGAGAGAAGCTGAAGGACAAGCACATATTAGGCTTTAATTGATTGATATGCAAATGTAATTTCTGGTTCGTTGTACTTCCTAGTGCCACGTATGACGTCTTTTTTGAACGATGTCCTGGCTGTGGTATTAAAACAAATGGTTCAATTTAGAAAATCCCTCCGCTATACAACCTATTTAACAATACAGGTAATTACTCCGCTATCACCCGACTATGGGAACAAGAACTCATGCGGGGAGATTACTGTACTTAATTAACATTAAGTGTTTTCAATCCAATCAATCCTCATTGTGGTGGGAGTTTCACAACTTCATAAAACTGCAGTCAAAAGGCAGTCTTGCACAGCTAATGTTGAATAAACCACTTTCAGTCTTCCCAATTTCAAATTGGAACTGCAGGGGACCTTTCTGTGAAACTGTGACAATGCCACTGCTATACTGTTAATGTAACTGACATTAGCTTGACTAAAGGACAGTAGTTCCCTAAGGCACTGCACAGTGCTCTTCAGTACACAGTCTAATAATAACATATGCTATGACTAAAAATGATCAGATCTAACTTAAAATGAATCCCTCGACAATGGTTTAAAATATATATATATAAACAGAGGCCTCAAAACGTGTCTGGATGCTTAAAGGCACAGTATTTAAGTTTTGACTAGAGGTCGCTTATTCAAAACAAGGCGAAGCTTGATGATGCCGTGAATGAGCGTGGAATCATGGGAGTTGTCGTCTTCACCTCCACAGCTGATGGAAAGCAATCCGACGGGACTCAAGGCAGAAATCATGTTTATGGATGAGCTAATGTATTAAAGCTTTATTAAAGTTACTGTGGTATGAAACAGGCTGGGGCTGAGAGCAGTGGGAGCAGAACAAGGCCGGTGGTGCGAATGCTACTGAGAGACACCTGCGCGACACATCGTTCTAGAGTCCCATGGAGGAGCTCCGGATGGATATGAGAAGGAATGACTGCAGTGAAGGGCGAGAGAGGACCAGGCCTGGGACATTTTACGTTGCCGTTTATATGCTGCTTATATTCCGTAGTTGGCTACTTCCGCTTCTTTCATTATGTTGTTTATGTCTACTACAATTAAAGTTACATTTAACATTCGCCAGTTCCCACCTCCTCTTCCCTGAACTTGAACTTTGAATTTTTATGATGTTTTATTAACAAGGTTCGGGAGGAGCACGTTCAGATAATTAACACAGTACAATTAACACATTGGAGAGCACTCAGCAATCAATGGTAAGAGGTATATATACTCAGCAGTCTCACCTCATTCCATTGACAGTTTTGCAGCATCCCTCCACCACCCCTTCTCCACGCTTCTAGTCCTAAACACTTACATACGGGGGGAGTATTCTGGGTTCGGGCCGAACTCCGAGCTCGGAGCCCTCCCCTCCGGAAAGCACGCCAAATACGCATTAAACTTTACCCTTCAAATTATATGTAAGTGTGAACTCGTGAACTTTCATTCAACTGAAAAAGCCGTAAATGCTGAATTACTACTCACATGGATCACTTTATATGGCGGATAAAAATTTGTAGGCTAACGCAACGCTGTTTTACTTAGGCCCCTTTCACACAGCACGTTGATCCCGGGAAATTGCAGAGAAATTACCAGAGTGCCTTCTGTGTGAACGCAAACACATTCCGGGATTGATGCCGGGATCGATCCCGGGTTGGGGACCTAGTAACATTGTCCCGGGATGTTAATTGATGTTAATTGATCAGTCCCGGAACGCACCCTGTGTGAACAAAAGCCAGGATCAATGCTGTAAGGGGTGTGTCGTTGATGACGCACGTCCATCGCGCGACTCTGTTGCTGTTAGAAGAAAGTTTCTGTTTGTCATCAACAAAGAAAGAACGAAAGAACCAAAAAATGTCTGCAAACTGGAACGAAGCAGAGACCAGGAGCTTCTTACTATCCGCGCTGAAGCTGAGATCATTCGCCAGCTTTGTGGAACGGTACGCGATGCGTTAGTGTAGGCTACATGTTTTCAACGCGTACGGTACACGTCTCATCCTGACGTCACGTACGGGATCTTACCGGGATGTGTGTGAACGCACTCACAGATCCAGGAAAATCACTGGCAGTGTGAATGAACCAAAATCAAATGATCCCGGGACACATTATCCGTGTATTTTCTGGAATCTCTGTGTGAAAGGGCTATGGTCAAAACAATCATACTAAATACATTTGAATGTGTTGAAAGTTATGTTAACGTTAGGCTACTCAGTTTGCTTGGTGGCTGTAATGAGACACTTATAGCACGTAAACTATCGATATTACAATATCATATTTATAAAAACTGGATGACTTGTGTTCCTAAATGTCATGCAATTAATTAAAAAAGATATTGTATGGTGGAGAAAATTTTCTATTACAGTTACTTCAAATAAAGTGCTTTCTGACTAACAGTTGACACGGCACCCATTGACTTCTGAATTAGGCTATTTATTTTCTATGGAAGTGCCATCAACTGATACAAACATTCTTTAAAATATCTTCTTCTGTGTTCAACAGAAGAAAGAAACTCATACAGGTTTGGAAAAACTTTGAGGGTGAGTAACAACAACAACAAAATTTGGGGGGTAAACTATCCCTAAGTCATATTTAAAAATGTGTCAATGCACATTTAACACAAGGTGTTTGTTTGGCTTTAAACTATACAATACAGACATTTTGTTCAAAATTAAGACTGAAATTACTGCATTTAAACATTCAGTTGTCACACTAGGGTTGAAGTGAATTCTGACTTCTGAATTCTTAAAATAGATCCTTTGTGATTGTGAGGCCACTGTAATGCAATAAGTATGCTGTTGTAGTTAAAGCCATAATGCACTTTATTCAACCTAGTGTTGGCAATTAGTTGGAAAATAGTTATCAAATAATACTTTTATATATGATTTTTTTAAGAGAAATTCATACTTTCAATTAACAAAGACACACCATTTGGCAGTAATATACATTACAAAAGATTTATATTTCAAACAAATGCTTTTCTTTTGAACTTTGGTTAAATACATTCAATAGAAAATAGCTATTTTTAATTATTATAATATTTCACAATATTACAGTTTGACCTGCATTTATGAACAACTAAATGCATGGTGTGCTTAAGAATCTTCTTTCAAAGACATGAAATAAATTCCATCCCAAACTGGTGTATATTAAAAGTTTTTGTATGTTAATCTCTAGAATCATAGCTTTACTCTGTTGACAGCACAGAAAATGACAGACTTCTAGACTGCACTTTTTTTCTGCTCTGAGACACGTGGCTAATGAAGTTTCAGCTTAATGAATTGCATTGCTTAAAACTGTTTTCACGGTCATGACAATAGTATGAAATAATCCCCTCTGCTATAATTCCTGCATGGGTAAAACAATGAGCTGTGTATAATAGTGTAATTCATGCTGAGGGATTAGAGATTACTATTATTATTGTTAATAATAATCAATGTGTGACAGGTTGAGTTCAGATCCAGACGTCTCTGACCTTAATCCATTTGTTTTTTGTTGGGTTTTTTTTTTCCATCCGCACTGTGAAGAATCCCACACAATCTCCCCACACTCTATCTGTCTTGCACGCTATACAATCTTTCTCTCTCTCTCTCACAGACACACAAACACAATGTCCCTCTCTCTCCTTATATCCCACTTTACATCCCTCCCGTGCTGCCGATCTTATTCGCTCACTTTGCTCTAGGCAGTGACTATGATGTTGAAACACTTCCCCTCTGTGCTGTTGAATTAGCAAAATGTCAAAGGTCCCCTGACTCCCTCCCTCCATGGATTCTCCTAGTATATCTGTTCCACTCATCCCTCAGGTGCAATATGAACAAAACAAAAGTCAATGACAAATGATGTTGAGGACTGTGATGTAAAAGATGAAAGAAATGACACACACACACACACACGCACGCACGCACGCACGCACGCACACACACACACACACACACACACACACACACACACACCTCATTTTAGAAGTCATATTATGCTGAAGAAGAGGGGTTCTCCAATTAAAATGGCCTTTTTTAACTTCTTGTGCTCTTCTAATCAAAAGAAAAGGTTTTTCTTCAGCTATTTTATGTTACACAGATCTGAGGGATTGCTGATGGATGTCTGAGATGAAACTTGGAGGTATTCAATTTACACATGGCTTTAGGAAGGAAAGGACCAGAGAAAGCAACTTGTAACACTTTGTGAAGTCTTCATTTTCAGACTTTTCTTAGTCATCCTCACAGGTGGGCACTAGATATATTATCAGCATGAACTATAACCAAAACATTTTATTTTATTGTTACTCGAAACAAAATAAGCAAAAACTAATATTTTTTTTTTTTTACTTATTTTACTGCAGCTTTAGTTGCCAAGGCACAATTTCTAATTTTTGTTTAGGTTATCTTGAAATACTTAAATAAGTAACTAAATCACCAACTAATGAATAAAAATGACAAAAAAACTTTTTATTAAAACTATAATGAAACATGCATTATTTTGCATTAATACTATAAATACATTATAAATAAAATACTATATAAAAATAAAATCTAATTCAAATGATTAACACAAACTATAACTATGACACTAAATTAATATTTAAACTGACAATTTAAATGAAAAAGGATAATCAATTAAAATAATGTTTCCAAACACATGTTTTGAGTCATTTTGATAAAAAAAAAAAAAAAAAAAGTATTAATAAATTGGCAGTTTTTCACGTTTAGTTACACAGGGCAATAATGGATCAGGAATACACTCTTTATGTTCACTTGTGATATTTTAAAAGAAACAAACTAATATACTAATGATACTAATTATGAATATGATAGAAATGAATTACAATGTAGGTCTAAATGTGTGTGCTTGTATATTTGTGTGTGTGTTTACATGGGTTGGTATGTGTGAAGGGGAAGGTGAAAGAAGGACGAACAGAACATTACGACATACTTCTTATATGAAAGACCTTGACGAGATGTATGTCCCGTCCCGCAATGACAAGAAGCCCCTGTCAAGCTTTTAGTAGTTCCATTTAAGAAGAGCTCAATGACTTCCCTTCTGTTCTGCGCTTCCACCTTAATAAAAAGTAATATGGCGAGATCTTTTACTGTCTAACCAAATCAATCCTGAAAGTTGAGAAATGCTCTGTCTTTCAAAAGTATTGAAATTCAAAACGCATTGTCTTACTTTGAGCATTCAGAATATGTCCTTTCAAGGTTGAATATATCTTGCTGCAATGAAGTTAAAGGGATGAAGCAGTGGAGTTAACAATAATCTCAGCCTCAGACGGTACGCCCATGGACCGCCCTTAGTCCGCTTACTGAGCATCTGATGCATACTGCATACCAAACTGAAAAGTATTTGCGGAAATCGTAAACTCAGTCAGTTTGCCTGAAAAACAAGGGACAGTTCAACAAAAAAGCAAATAAGATCAATATATATATATATATATATATATAGAGAGAGAGAAAGGGGGGGTCTATATATATATATATTCTTATGTCTCCCTTTCATTGCTTGATCTGATTTCCTAGTTTGTCGCCTAGGTTACCCATTAATGAATCATTCTGTTCAGCTGATCTTGATTAGTTCCCTTTGTTTGCTCCTTGTACTTGTGTTTTATTCTGTGCCTTGCCTGGTATTGCTAAAAGTGTAGGCTAGTTGAATATTGAAAAAGGTTTTCTGAATTCCTTCTGAGTCGTGATATACATGACCTCATTATGACCTGCCAAATATGCTTCTGGGCATCTGCGTGCTTCCAAAACGGTGCCGTCCTGCCAAGGCAAGAACTCTACAAGACCCCTGAAGGTATCCTGTGCTATTTGGCACCACAACCTTAGCAGCGTATTCTTCTTGCAAGTTGTGAGGTGAAGCCGCCATGGATCAGAATTGTTGGTCCAGCACAGATGCTCGATAGGATTGAGATCTGGGGAATTTGGAGGCCAAGGCAACATCTTGAACTCTTCATGTTCCTCATTCCTGATTATTGTGTTCATTATTCTGCTTAAAGAGGGCACTTCCACCAGGCAACACCGTTGCCATGAAGGGTTATACGTGGTCTACAAAAACCTTTAGGTAGGTTTCATCTCAAATTGACATCAGCATGAATGCCCAGACCCAGGCTTCCCCAGCATAACATTGGCCAGACATTCACACTCTCTCAACCAGCTTTCGTCTTCCCACAGTGCATTCTGAGGCCATCACTTCTCCAGGCAAACATTGCTCATGTACACAGCCATCCTTGTTATGTAAAAGAAAAGGGCAATCATCGGACTAGGAGGCTTTCTTTCACTGCTCCAAGGTCGATTTCTAATGCTCACATGGCCATTGTAGGCCCTTTTGACGGTGGACGAGTCATCATGGTCAATCAGACTGGTCTGCAGCTACACAGCCCCATGCACAGCAAGGGTGCAATGCAATGTGTGTTGTCACATTCCTCCCATTACCATCATTATAATTTTGAGTGACTTGACCAGGAGCAACCCACAAGCCTGGCCGTTTCAGAGATGCTTCGACCTAGTCTGCCCACAAGAGTTTGACCCCCGTCAAAGTCTCTCAGGTCTTTACTCCTTTCCATTTTTCCTGCATACAACATGCTGGCTATAAGAAAACGTGACGTAATGTAACATAGACTGACAGATCGATCGATCGATTGGCCAAAGAAAAGTTGCTGTTTAGATTTAAATAGGCAAATGCTTAAGAGTCTATGACTGGATCATTATTATAATGTTTCTACCATGTTAAATGTTTGGCATCAGTTCTTCTAAGCCTAATTAATGGAGTGTGTAGCTTTTCATTTCGGGCATCGAAACCATACCACTATCATCTGTAGATCTTTTTCTGGCTCATGTCAGACCAGAAGATCACAACCATATAGGAATACGTATCATGGCCATATTCCGGGATGACAATGTCAAGATTCATCAGGCTCAAATTGTGAAAGAATGGTTGGGAGGGAGCATGAAGAAAAATTTGCACACATTCATTGAATAGACTTTACAGAGTGCTTGACTTTTGCATTGTCAAAACAAGATCATGCTAAAAAAAATTATGCACCTCTTGATGGAAATAAATGTTGTGATGTTACTTTCATCAAGAGGAGCATATATTTTTGGTAGACTCTTAAAAACGCTCAAGCATTTGCCTATTAAAATAAAAAATATATTTTTTTACGGGGAGTATATAATTTAGGTAATACCCGACATCAATTTGATATATAATGTAAAAATAATATTAATATAGCTTCAGCAACTATATGAACTTTTTGGAATTTCACTCAATTTTCTTCCTTAAATTCAAATTGCAATTCTGCATCCTATCTGCTACTCCAATTCGAATTATGGGGTTTAATTAGATGGTAAAGGCATTCTCAATTCAATTCTCAATAGTGCTGAACTCTACATAAACACACACTCACACACACAATTACACACTCACCCCGCGGGCGACAGTTACAGGGAGTCATAGTGGACAGCATCCATCTTTGGGCTGATGAGGTGTTTGGAGGACACTGTTGTGCGGTGAGGTGACAGTGACATAACACACACCTTCAGCCAGCAATGACTCAAGCAGATCCTGTCCATTCAACTGAAGAAATCATTTTCCAGACCCTCACACACACATTTCTATCATGTCATCCTGAAAGGTGACTGAGGAGGTTATTAGCGGAGTGGCAGGAATGAGATTTGTCCCAGGAATATAACTACTTTTGTCCCTTGAGACTCAGATCCGCCATTTCATTTGGAATCATGTTTTTATCTGGTGTGGGGAAGACATGACCATGTTGTTCACACACAAAAGTAGAGGTAATGCTGAAAAGGTAATGTCATCACACAATGGCCACTGAAGCAACACTTTTCAAACACGAAATACCTCCATCACTGAAGAAAAAGCATCTCTAATAGAACTGTCAGTGAGTAATAAGACTTGGCTCAAGGGCCCTTTAGGATGCGGTTCTTTCTAACCTTATCAGTCAATCAGTGAGCATATAAAGGAACGTGTGGAAATTCAAGCATGTTTTCAGAGACACCTTTTCAGTAGATGCACAAAGGCCTATTTAGATGTGAATCGCAGGAGAAAATAGCAAACAAGACCATGAAAAGGATTCAACAAAGCTTTTATTCCTAAACAAAAAGCCTAAGACAATACAAGCATCTGAGAATACACGCTTTTTAAATGCACAATTGTAGCTTAAATATAACTGCCAATTTCGATTCCCGTGGAATACAACAAAAGTAAAAATAGTATGTTTTAAGAGTATCTTTATTTCACCAGTTGCTTGCCATTTCATTTGAGACAAAAGTATTAACAGCTTGATTTCTGGAATGTCGGTCTCAGACACATCACACATGATTATGCTTATAATCATAAACTGACAAATAAATTATTTCATCAACAGTAGCTACCACTGTAGCCTACATATGGTGGCCATAGCTGTGCATAACAATGAAATGTTAAAAAAAGCAAAAGACACAACACAAATGGAAAAACTGTCAACCAGCAGAAGCAGTTGTTCCCAGATATCTAGCAGTGCCACAGACATATTATGAAACACTTTATTCTGCATTGTGTAGATTTGTGGACTTAGACACGGGACAGCAGGCGGCAGTTTCGTTGTATCATTCCAGATACAAAAGAACGAATAAGCAGCCCCTCTTTGAGTGAATTGCCCTAAATGTTCTATCTCCCATTCAGTTACAATGCAAAAAGGGAAAGAGAGTAAAGAAAAATCACAGTATACAAGAAAAACAGAAAAACATAGAAAACATACCTGATATAAAACACAAATTTAAGCACCTCTTTGAGTGTGAATCCCCCTTGTTTTCTATAAAATATGATGTGCACTATGATGTGTACCATGTGCTCTCATTTCCACATATTTAGCAGACAACAATATAACTCAAAAAGGGTAAAATAATCTCACGGGTAAGAGAAATTACATTATACACAAAACTTGGGATGACAATTTAGACATGAAAGCAATAACTACAATAAAGATTAAATAAGATTGAATGGAAGAGTATTCTTTCGACTTTTGCTAAAGGGAATGACATCACAACAATTAAAGATCAAACACTTTGATCAGGTAGCTATACATCATGTAAATGAACACTTTTATGTGAATTCTATTTAACAATACATAGATTTAACAGAACAATTTCTATACCTTTTACATTAAGAAGGCTATTCCAGAGTTTAGAAGCCAAATGAGAAAACTAGGTACTACCAAAAACCCAGAGTTTTGTGATCTAAAGAGCGTGATGGATTGTAGGGCGATGCACAGGAGTCAGGAGCTAAACCATTTAGGGCCTTATGTCAGTTGCAAAACTTTGTAATCGATACGGAACTTAACCAGTGTAGAGATGAGAAAATAGGTATAATATGATGATATTTTCTTGACCTGGTATTGAAATCTAGCAGCTACAATGTGGACTAATTGTAGCTTGTTTATTGAGGATGAAGGACAACCAGCTAATAATGTATTACAGTAATCCATTTTAAAGGTCATGAATGCATATACAAGCTTTTCTGCATCAGAAACAGACAGCATGTTCTGCAGCTGAGCAATGTTTCTGAGGTTGAAGAAGGCTGTTTTTGTAACATATAAAATATAATTTTCAAAAAAACATGTTGCTGTCTAATATAACACCCAGGTATTTTACTGTAGAGGACGAACAGTACATCCTTCTAAAAGCAAATTGCATTCTAAGAGATTCTGTGTACAGGTTTTTTTTTTTGGTCCAACAAGTCATACCTCAGTCTTATCTGAATTTGATAGAAGAAAATGACAGGTCATCCAATATTTTGTATTTTAACATATTCTGTCAAATAGGATAATTTAGAGATTTCATCTGGAGTATCGGCATATCAGTGAAAAGTAATTCCATGTTTTCTTATAATATTACCAAGTGGCAGCATATATATTGAAAATAACAGAGGGCCTAACACAGATTCTTGCAGCACACCATTTAGTTATCTTCCATTTAAATGGACAAAATGATAACTGTCTGATAGGTACAATCTGAACCACCTTAATGCCTGTCTCTGAATGCCAGTGTAATTTTGTAGTTGATCAAAGAGTATTTTATGATCTATAGTGTCGAATGCAGCACTAAGATCAAGTAAAACTGGTACAGAGATGACAGCCTTGGTCAGAAGCTAGAAGTAAGTCATTTGTCATTTTAACAAGCGCAGTTTCTGTGCTATGATGGTGCCTGAACCCTAATTGATCATATACATATACTTTATTTTAGCAGGAAAGAGCACAATTGAGCAGACACAACTTTTTCTAGTATTTTAGAAATTTGAAAGACTTCCTTAAAATACTAAAAACTTCCCAATACACTAATATCCAAAAGGCATTTAGTTCACTTATACTGATATCAAGAGCCTGTTGTCTTCTTCTTAAGTTACATAGGCTTTTGGTGTATTACTGCCATCAACTGAACTGGAGAGAGGAAAGTATTGTGAAAGGATATATCGCCACTTTATAAGGTACACCTGTTCAACTTCTCGTTAACGCAAATATCTTATCAGCCAATCACATGGCAGCAACTCAATGCATTTAGGCACGTAGACATGTGTTGCATCCCAATTCACTATCCATCCTAAATAGCCTAGTATTCAAATTAGTGTGTCCCAAATCGTAGTATGTTAAAATTAGTATTCTAAAGATACCTGGATGGTCTACTTTTTCCAGTTTAATATTGCCCACAACCCATTGAACATTGAACAAGTTTTCTTCACAAAAACAGTACTTTTAGGGTATAGTATAGACCTAAGTAGGCGAATTGGGATGCAGCAATGGTCAAGACGATCTGCTGAGTCCAAAATTGAGTATCAGAATAGGGAACAAAAAAGTTATTTATGTTTAAAAACAAAAACAAACAAAAAACACACACTGACACACACACATTAAACTCCTTAGAGAACACAATCTGGGGCTTCTTGTTATAGACTTTTAGATACTTTATACAGTCATGTAATTTTACTTTAATCGAAAGTGCATTCAAGACTATTTCAATTTGAATTGAATTCATTACTAGAATCCTAGGAACAATGCTACAATGGCTTGTAGATAGTCAAATCCAAATCATGTTAAAGCAGAAACCTCAAGAAAACTGTTTAGAAATGCATTTATTCTGCTGTAATATTAAACATAGCAAAGCAAAACTACTTTGTTTTCACATTATAAAAAATAATGGACATTTATATATCATAAGGTTTGCCATAATATACACATTAGTAAGTGTTTGCTGAAACTAGCCAACATACATTTAATCACAGGGCACAGGCCAGTCACAACAAAAACAACAACAGGTGAGCAATGAACAGCACCGGCTGCATACTGAGCTGAGGATCCGTGGCAAAACATTTCCATGCAAATCATCCCATTCATCACTCTCCGTGTCACGCGCGTGCGCATGCAAACACATAATACACATACGGCCTCATGCAAACATGCTCGCCTTTCTGTTTACTGAACTGAAGCCTGCTGCCTGTATGATGAATGGGGTTTTTTAAGAAAGCTCTCCAGCAGCCTCTCCTCCGCCCTGTTCTTCCCTGTCTTTCCCACTCGCCCCTGCAGCTCAAGTCTGTCTGCCTCTGCTTTTGTATTTTGAAAGTCTCCCTGCTCATTAGTATTTCGCAAGTCTCTCCAGGGGTCTTCGTTCTACCCTCTCGACAGACTGTCTGAGAAGCACGTTGCCGTCCACTCATTTATCACAAACCCGTGAAATATCAGAGTATGGCTTGACTCGATCATGGGGCTGAAGTGTGAAAAGTGCTCATTTAAAAAGTGCTCATACCGAGGTTGGACAACAGAAACCTGGTTTTATAATGAAAAGGGGTCTGATTAATCAAATAAAATTGTAAAGTAAACCAATTTAAAACTA
The DNA here is from genome assembly GCA_033366665.1 of Phoxinus dragarum. NCBI lineage: Eukaryota > Metazoa > Chordata > Actinopteri > Cypriniformes > Leuciscidae > Phoxinus > Phoxinus dragarum. The sequence goes on along the minus strand of JARPMJ010007282.1, from coordinate 27,863 downwards.
TCGGTCGTTTCAAAACTTTAACTGAACTAATGAATCAATTAAATCAATTCATCGTGTGTAAACAATATTGGCTGGGAATAACATCAAAAGAAGTGCATTGTGTTATTTTGGCAGACTTGTAGACTTTGGCAATGTTAGACATTTTAATAAAGTAGGTTTAGAAGTCAATGCATTCATAATGTTTGTTTTATTTCCATATAATTGAAGATGATCAATTCACAGAAAGCTATATTGCTATCAAGTGTCAAACTGTCAGTAGAGTATTAAGCCATTCTCTATAATTAAATGCATTAATTTGGCATGTTAAAATGAAAGCCCTAAAAAGTATACAAACTATTTTCTGATCAGCTCTACGAAAAGGACAGTTTGAGAAAGTTAAAACAATGGTCTTTCCCAATTTATACACTTAATATGAAGAACTTGAGGTCATATGGCCTTTACTCTTGAGCTCTAGTCCACAAAACTGTAGGGTCTCATTTGTCATTTTATGATTCAGTAAGTGCTCATAAAAGCCCCTTTTACTGCTATGATTCGCCCTTGATGCACCATTTTGTGAAGTCTGCACAGTGCAACAGCCCATGAGGCCAAGTGTGGGCTTGAAGGAGGACCGCATGGGCTGAGGGCAGCATTTGGAAATCAGTTAAGAGTATAAGGGCAAAACGGACACAAACTTTTCCATTTCAAGGATATCGTCTTTTATATAAGTGGTGTCTGTAACACTGACACTGCAGCTGTATACAGAAAATACAGTGATTTCTGGGTTACTAAATTGACTATTTATTTTAATAATGACCATAAATGATGCAAAATCGAAAAGGTAACATCGAAACATTAACAAATTTATACAAAAGCAAGTGTAGCTATGAACTGCAATCCCTCGATTACCTATCTCTTTCTTCAAAAAAATGGGTGAGTACTGCTAGTCTTTATATAATGGTTTATGAAAGCATAAGTTCATTTGTTGTTAAAAAGGTTTACAGTGCAACATTTCTGTTTTCTGTTGAGTACAGTGGTTTCTGCACTTAAATTCTTCTTGGATCTATGCAACACTCTTTAAAAATAAAGTTCCCAAAGGTATTTTTATTTTATTTTTTATGTGTATGTGTATGTTTTGTTATTACCTAAGCTTCTTCCCTGTGATTCTCCTTCATGTTCCTAGTGGAATTTTACTATAAAAGGCCCACTGAAGTGCTTTGAAATGTGCAGCATTATTCAATGTGTTAATGTAATTCCCCACTGAAATAGGAAGACAGGACGGGACATATCAAACAGCCTTCTAGTCTCCAGCTCCTCCTCAGCTCAAGGATCCCCTGGCTCCGCCTCCAGCTGCTGAACCCACATTGGCTCCTCCCTCCCTCCGGCTCCACCTGGTACTATCGCCCCTACTGCTCCACCGGGCTCCCTCGTCGCACTGTCTGCGCCACGGACTTCTGGGCCATCAGCTATACTTTGTCCCTCCACCCCTTCGGCTCCACCTTTCCTTTGGCTCCACCTGGTCCTCAATCCCACCAGCTCTGCCTCAGTCCTCTGGCACCTGGCTCCACTCCGCGCTCATTTCTGCGGCACCACCTTGGTCTCCTGAACCATCTATGTCTGTCGTGGGGTCTCATCGGCCCTGTCTCTGGCTCCTCCCTCCGTCGACAGCCGGTCGTACTGGCTGTGGTCTGGGTGACTCCTCCTTCTCCTGGCTCTTTCCACACTCATCTCATTCTGTTTGCCACCCTTAGTTAGCTCCTTGTAATTCATACAGAGCCCCCTCCCTCCCTCCTTGGTTGGACATGTTACGGTGCAGGGATGCACCTTCTGGAAGGGGGGGGGGGGGGGGGGATAATGTAACAATTGTATGTTCGGTTTTGGTGGTTAAGTTTCATTGTGTTTTGGTTCTGTTTTCCCCGTTCTGGTTTGCCTGTGTTCCCTAGTTAGTTTCCATGGTTGTTAATTAGTTCTATACACGGTTTCTGTTTAGTGTATAACTCTCCCTTGTATTTAAACCCTCAGTTTCCTTTGTTTCTTTGTCCGATATTGTTTATGTTAAGCATGGTTATTTCCTATAAAAACCATAAATGCTAAAAGAACCTTTAGCAGGATGTAAATTGTTAACTCTGTTCCCACTTGCGTTTAAAAAAAAGTTGCCAGCCAATGCCAGCATTTTATATATATATATATATATATATAATTTTTTTCTTTTTTTCTTTTCTTCTTTTTTTCTTATTAAACAAAAGCAACACATTGAACAAAAAGCTGAAAAAAAATCTAGTTTTTTGTCGAAGACTACCTGGATAGAATTCAGAAAAGTGATCAAAACATAGATTGGGAAGATTGAGTCCATCAATCCCCCCAAAGCTTCACAGTCCTATACCTCTTCGTAGGTTCAACATTTCATTCAGCAACGTTAGTGATCGCATTATTTTACATGTGTGTAAGACATCCGGAGATTCAGTACTCTTTCAGAAAATCCGTAATAGCGATTTTTTAAAACAAATGAACCTCATTCCAACCTATACTGCGTGTATCATGGTTTGAATAAATAATAAATGGTAATTGGGGCTGCACAATTAATCGCAATTTACATGAAATCGCACTTAAACCGATTTGACTCGATTATGAAGGTTGCGATTCTTTTTTATGCGTAGCTTGTCATTGATGTACGGCTCTGTAAACGCTGCTTCATCTGAAAGCACTGTAAGTTTGAGTCACTTATAACATGCATTTGAAAAAGCAACACGCATCAAACATCTTTCCAAACACGAGAAGCATAAATTAAACTCTTGTCCAACAAAAGACAACATTTAATAACATGCTTGCTTTTACTCCAAACTCACTTCATAACGACAATTGAGCATCCTTCTGTGAGATGATGTGGCTTCTTACACAGAATAAGGCAGTCGTGTGTTTAATAGTCATGTTTAATCAATCAAAGCGTTTCAATCTTCTGTTTATTCAGCTACAGCAATAGTATGTTGCCCGATAGGGATTTCCTGGAATGATGTGCGTTATCGTACTACTGCGGCGGAGCATATTTGGGGTGTCTGTGTGAGAGCGCCCTCTGGCGTTCAGATGGAGCAGCATTTACTACCGATCAGCCGTGCTTCACTGACAAGCTGTGCATAAAATAATCGCAGCCTTTGCCAAATCGCGAGCAGTTTCGTTGCGATTAATCATGCAGCCCTAATGGTAATAGCCAATTACACTGTAGAATGTCAGTGCATCACTATGAACTAAAGCCTAACAAAATGTGGATCAGGCCAAATAGCAATGATCCCAAATGCATAGATATTTCAATAAAGAAAGTGAGTATGGCATTAATGCACTTTATACAGAGATAACCAACTTTACAAGAAGACCAGTTCACATTTTAGTTTAATCAAATGCAGGATATATAATTTCAGAAGGTCATTGACTCCATCTTCACCATTTCCGTCAAAGGCCACATTATTAGAAAAGTTCAATTTTAATTGTTTCTCACAGCATAAGCGGTAAGCAGTAAATCACACAACAGCTTACACAAACCCCAACGTTTTGCTGCAACCTAATTTATTCCCCAAACCGTGCCCATGCCCACCTACTGGGGGTGCTTTCCTTTTTTTAAAGATTCAAAGGAGCAGAGACTTGCAAAATTATTTGTCTTTGAATGAAAGCATAAATCCAAACTGCACTCATCAGCAGCATCTCAAGCACCTAAATATTCTTTTGATTTCTGACATAGTTCAAAAATCATATGCCTGTGTGAATCCAGATGAGGCTCTGTGGGTGTGTGTGTCATAGCACACTGAAGATGATCAAACGGCAGAGGGAGATGTATAGAACAACATCCTGGATCCTCACACGACTAACATGCCTTGTCTTTGTCGGAAAACAACGAAAAAATGCTGTTTTTCGAAGGGGGAAAGATAGGCCTTGAAGGCATATTTGATTTAAACATGTATCATATTTGGTCATATTTATACATGAAAACACAACGTGTGTGTGTGTGTGTGTGTGTGTGTGTGTGCGCGCGCGTGTGTGTGTGTGTGTGTGTGTGTGAGGACACAAATATGTATAATGACATGTGTATTACACTGGTATTACAACTTAAACGTGGTTTATGAGGACTTCATGAGTCCTCATAATTCAAATAGCTTAAAAAACATAGAAGACATGTAAAAAAAAATTAAAATGCAGAATGGTTCCTGTGATGGGTAGGTTTAGGGATAGGGGCAGTGTAAGGGGATAGAATATACAGTTTGTACAATATAAAAACCATTACATGGAGAGTCCTCATAATGTAGCTGCACCAACAGAGTGTGTGTGTGTGTGTGTGTGTGTGTGTGTGTGTGTGTGTGTGTGTGTGTGTGTGTGTGTGAGAGAGAGAGAGATTGAGAGAGAGACAACTTAAGTGTTTTAACATTTAAAACAAACTATTTAAAATAAATTACATAAATTGAGTAAAATAAAGATTGTCATCTACAACAGAGCACAAAGCCCATAACACCAAACATCCTCAAACATGGCAAGACCTGAAGTAGCTTTATAAAACCTAAAATCAATCAAAATTCTTGACTTCACCATAGAGAGAGAGAGAGAGAGAGAGAGAGAGAGAATCAGCAGTTGTTTAGAAATAAGCATCTTAATCAACATTTGCAGACATAGCCCCTCAAATCACCCATTTTCATATATGCGTTTTGAGAATTTTTTCTGTTATTTTAAAGTAAAATGATCAACAATGCTTTAAATTGGCTAATCTTGGACCTTCCCAGCAGTAAAAGGGGAAGTTCATTTTCATCCTTTGTTCATTGAACAGAAGTTTGAAATAGAGCAACAGAGCAATAGCAATTTTTAATGATTTCACAAAGTATATCAGTCCTTTTCTTAAAGGGTGGCTGTTGTCCCAAGTCTTCTTTGCTGTCACAATTCAAAAGATAAAAAAATATCAGTTGATCAATGGTACGGCAACAACACACATGCTGTCAAACATAACACTGCCTGTGTTTCCTTTTTTTACAACATCCCAGAGAATGCTGGATCGTGGTATTCCTCTAAATATTTACACTTCCCTCCGAAAAGAGGAGGTTAACGCTCCCTGTTGAATGCATCGTATCACATCTATAATTCAGAATGCTATCACAGCAGAAAGGCAGAATAAAGTGTTTTCTATAAATACGCATTCACAACTTGACGTGGTTTGCAACTTGGAAGGAAAAGTTGTGGTGGGACTCTTGTTTTCCCCATTCTTTCCTCTGCTGCGGCTTATCAGCGATTCTGTAAGAAGCTGTTTTGAAGATGCTTTACTCAAGCGAGGAGTTTTGTCGTCCTGTGTTCATTGAGGTAATCATCAACACTCATTGCGGGAATTTGATTGACATGTTTGTAAAAGTGCTTTGCTAATCTAGAGTGATAGTTACAGTGTCATTAGAGGCTACATTGCTCTGAAATATAGATTAAAAAAAACCCAATAACAATAACACACTGTTTTGGAAACTAAGAAAATCCTTTGTTTTTTAATTAAATTAATTTAAATATCACTTTTTAATACTGAATGAAATGCAATAATGATAGTTTTGGCATTTTCTCAATGATTACAATATATTATTATAGGGTGAATTCAGGTTTATTGGGACACTTTTTGCCATAAAAGTGTCCCAATAAATCTGAATTCATAGGACTGAATTAATATAAAACTAGGCTATAAAACATGAATATGTTTATGAAATCTTTAGTAAAAAGAAAGCTTCTGAAACAATTTTTCTTCTCAGCTGGCATCATCAGGCACCACATAAACACACATCGTCCCAAACCTTTTGCTGCATCCCAATTCCCCTTATTGCCTATACTTCGCCCTAAAAGTTATGTAGGCATTCTCTTTTTTGTGAAGAAAAATACTTTTGAGTGTGTGGCACACCATGAAGCCAAGTGTCCCAAAGCATAGTATGTTGAACTACATTGACTTCATCCAGCGCTCTTTTGGTTTTCTGTATTCTGAAGTGTCTAGTTAATGGTTTGCCGAGTGAGAAACCGCTCCGAACTGTCCAAATGACTCAGAATCACGAACCGATTGAGACCGCTCTGGTAATGTTTAATTACTTCATGACAATAAACCGACCCAGAAAAATTTGCCTATTCCTTCACAAATTATGGGACACATGACATAAGTCTAAAATATTGTGAATATTATTTTTTCCCAGGCCAGTAAATTGCAGACAAGTATTTATTTGTAAAGTTTTACCTAAGACTGTGCCTATTGAATTGTACAACCCTTATTGAATACAATAACTTCTTGCTATTTTTATATTTCAAAAACAAAAAAAGTTCAAATAAATTTGAGTACTTCTCAAGTTAGATAAAAGAAAGTCCTGTCCCATTTGTTTTATGAATATCCTGTTCCACTCATCTGATTATGATAATAAATGATTATATATAGGCCTACATATATGGATATATATGCCATTTCATGTTGGCTAAGTATTTTTAATTCACAATTTTGCGACTTCTACAGCCAGTGATACTGTAGATAAAATGAATAATTTTAGATTATTGAATCAAGCTTTGAGGGATAAGCATCTCAGAAATGTATCTTCAAGACCATGACGAACTATTCGTTTCAATTTCAGCTTTCTATGGTATTCTTTAAGCATATAGTGAAATGCCTGCCTACTGAAGGGAAAAGCACCTTGATGGATCCGGTGAAGGATTTAGTTTGCAGAGGAAACTGATTACCGTCGTGATGGTGAATGTTCTCTTTTTTCTTAAAAATGACGTAAGAGTACCTGATCTGTTTATCACACGTGCTAATTCAAGCATAGTGACAGATCATTGCCTGGCCTGGACATTTTCATGTTGTCATGTTTAAAATGCTTTTCTTCGATTCAACAGCTGCATCCCAATCTTCCTGCAGTTGCTGTTTGGGAGCTGTTGTCATGGTGATGCTCACTGGGTTCCTCCTCACCTGGGAGTATAAACCAAGTATGAAATCAGATATTTAAAGGATAATTCCGGTATTTAACACCTTGAGTCTATATTGTAGTTTGTTTTGGATGAACAAGAGTGGTGGACAACATTTTTTTGACAATGGTTCCTCTCGAGTTTTTGACTATAAAAGAATTGGCCATGGACCCATTTAACATTGGAGTCAATGTGCATGTCCGAAAATGTCATTAAAACAGCCAATAATGTTCGTTTACAAAACTGTTAAACTCACCGAGTGGTTAGTGGTGTTCGTTGATGATTATAAACAATATATCGTCGCAATATATGATTCCAATCCATTTATTTTGCTATAGTAGAACTATTTTTTCAGAACCGTGTAACTTCCGCTCAATATTTGAATCTGAAGCGTTAGCACACTCCCGACCACTTGATGGCGATAACCGATGTTTATGTCTCGCGGGACACTCACGGTCACAGTCGAGTTCAACTTCATATTGCACTGGTCAGTGGTCACGTCTTTCAATATGGTTAGAATTTGTGCGGTCAAAAACTGCGGTAAAGAGCTCTGCTCGCTAGCCTTACGAGAAACGGAAGCGAGCAAAGAGACTACATCGACCAAATGTAAACAGCCCCCTTTCCGTTTCCGGTAGCGCATTAATATTAACGAGCACGCAGTCCTTCAACAGAATTCAATGGGATTTTACAAAATGACGAATAAAACACGACAGAAACTGTATTTCGCAACACTTTTTGTTTCTGGAACATCAACTAACATCACTAACCACTCGGTGAGTTTAACAGTTTTGTAAACGAACATTATTGGCTGTTTTAATGACATTTTCGGACATGCACATTGACTCCAATGTTAAATGGGTCCATGGCCAATTCTTTTATAGTCAAAAACTCGAGAGAGGAACCATTGTCAAAAAAATGTTGTCCACCACTCTTGTTCATCCAAAACAAACTACAATATAGACTCAAGGTGTTAAATACCGGAATTATCCTTTAAGGCTCTGCTCTGAAAACAGATGCATGAGGGTCTGCCATAGTTATTCAGAAAAACATTTCTCCAAAATTATGCAGTGATTAAGGGGCAACTTTTTATTGAGTTTGAGCCTCTACCTATTTTTTTTACATCCTTTACCCTGAATTTATTTTGTTGTCTGGGATGTGTCCGGATGTATTAGTTTACACTAAATATTGCTGTATGTGATCACATGTGTTCACAAAATTTGTATATTATTTATATATATTTGTATATATTGCATTTAATGCACAACACTAAGGTGTCTACAGTGTCCAAATCGTTTTGTGATCAAATCACTTAAAAGGACATTCAGAGATCATCAAATATATAAATCCACATAACATTTGGAGTGTAAAAATGAATGCCTGAGCAAGCAGCGAAGGGCCGCCGATACCTGTCCGCCATACACTGTAGCAAACCAAGAGTTTTAAACTTTTCTGGTTACATACACAATATGCACTGATATCATGTGAATCATGCACATCCAAAGTAAATTTAAAATAGTAATTAGAAAAACATATATGGATCACTCGAGACATAATTATTATAATACTAAGACTAAACAGGGAATATATCTATCTCCTTTTTCCATTTGTCTACACACAATTCTGTCTTTATGTCTCTTCCTTGTTTGGGTTTAGCCCAAAAAGACTAGCTGTGCTAATTAGATGACAGAAAAAAATAAAAAAAATAAAAAAATCAATCTTTCTTTCCTCTCTTCTCTTTAAGCCACGCTTACCTTTGATGCATATTCGGCATGTGTTCAACAAAAGCACATATCGGCTCCATTGCACTCTTCATAAGTGAACCGTTAGATCAAAGAAAGTGGGTTGCTGGGATTGATTAACAGGCAGGCCCATGTTAAAGTTGCTCCCAAAACACTGTAATGTCACTAACAAACGCTCTATCTCACAAAAAAACTAAATGAATGCAGACATAATCGCCACTGGCAGGAATTATTCCAAGATTATGGATAAACATTACACAATAAATACTCATATATTCATTGCATGCTTATCCTGCCTTCAAGTCCTCCTGGTAAATTCCTATTTACAAGTTTGTAAATTACATGAAGTGATTTTTGGGTTGGAATTAAAATGGACTTTGGACAGTGTTTTCGCACAAAATCCATTTTCTTCCACTACAATTTTTTTAATTCACACGCCCCCAACTTGAAAAGTCGGGGCTTAAAGAGAATACTGAGTTTTCCACACGTATTTATGACATTTTGGAGCCATTCATGTGCGCTCATCTCATATGATCATTCCAACATGACCTGAAGGCAGCATTAGTTCTTGTCTAATGTGTAAATAATGAGTGTTTTTCTTGTTGGATATTGAGATGGATAGTTTTTGCACAATAAATGAAAGAGAAAGGCTTTTCAGTGCCTCCCGCAATAGTGTGATTTATGTTAAAATATCATAACATTGTTTTCTATATAAAATTTTTTATATTATCCTTGGCAATTTTAAGAAAAGTTTCAATTAAAATAAATCAAACAAATAAAAACAGACACCTTTTTGTTATATTTGTTATATTGGCCTAATGGAAATATCAGTTTTTATCCTGCTCGATGCAATAGCCAAGGCTTTAAATTTCAATATTTCCTATTAGGTTTTATTATTAGTATTTTCTAAGGGGACAGATGGACAGCAGGCAAGGCGAGGAGGGACTGGAAGAGATTGAGCGAGACACAAACAGAAGGAAAGAGGGAGCATAAATAAATGCTGAAATATAGGTCAGCGACTGGTGGCAGCCGTGCCTTTGTCATCAGGGAAGACCAAAGCAATCTTCATATGTGTGTGTGTGTGTGTGTGTGTGTGTGTGTGTGTGTGTGCGTGTGTGTGTGTGTGTGTGTGTGCAGTCATGCAGGAGGATAATCAGTGTGCATAGTGTGTTGTCGTGCAGAAAACAATTGAATATAAAGAATGAAGACATTAATGAAGGCATGTCGACAAATGTCCAGCTCAATCGATATGTAGTTGTCAAAGTTTCTGTTTTAATCTTCGAGCAATAGGTACAATCAGAACTGGGGGGGAGATTGCTTGAAGGTTGCTTCTTCATAGCAAGAGATTTGATAGAGTCTGATCTTCGTCTGAGGTTTATCTCTTAAAATTCCTTACGAAAATATACAAAATATACAGAAAAAATACAATTTGGCACTGAGTTGGGATGTTATACTGTAGCATAGGCAGTTCAAAATCACCACGTCACTGCTGTACTTGTACTTTTTTCAAAAGTATTTGTTCTTTAACAGAGTTTTTTCATTTTGAGAAATATTGACTTTGACGTCACTATTTTATGCATACACTCTAAACACAAATGGTGCTAAATAGCACTAAAAGTGGTTCATTGGCTTTTAATCATAGGGGAACCACTTTAAGTGCCATATAGCACCTCACCTTTGTCAAATGGTGCTATGTAGAACCATAAGAGGACCTTAACCACCCCAAAGAACCGCTGAAGAACCGCTGAAGAACCAAACTGGGCTTAACAGGTTCTTAAAATGGCAGTGGTGCTATATACTGTAGCACCATATAAGCACTGCAAAGAACCGCTGAAGAACCGCTGAAGAACCACTTTTTTATAATACATCTTATCCTCTACATTTCACAAAAATACATTGTTATTTCAAACTGTAGAAATCAAGACCTGCAAGAGACGATTTATCAATGTCCAATTTGTACTAACGAATTATTATTTTGTCATAACTATTACTTTTGATGTCATAATTTTGACTTTTTATGTAACTATGACATTAAAGCAGGCTGTACAGGTGAAAAGAAAATATATTTAAATAGGGATGCACCGATACCAGTATCGGTATCGGGCCCGATACTGAGCTCATGTACTCGTACTCGTAAAAATGCCCTGATACCAGGCAGCGTAGAGGATAAACAGAGGGGATTAAAAAGCAGGCTGTCTATGAAGTACATGTATCTTATTAGTCTTAAATAAGCATGTTGGGAATACAAATGTATTATAAACATACTACTTGAATTTCGAGTATATTTTTGATACATTTAATACTATGTCTTTATCATCTGGGGACATATGTCGCTCATGCTACGGAAAAATCAGTCTGTGCGATGAATACATTTACCAAAGTAGCACGTGTGCCTTAGGCTACAATTTTACATGCATGTGTGTAAGACAGGGTCACTTGTTTGTCTTAAGTGAAGCATTTGTTGTGCTTGTTTGTGTATGAGGTTAATCTAGGGCTACATGATTAGAAATTAAACTGAAATCGCGATTTGGCTTAGTGTGATCATGAAATTGCAAAGTTTTAATTAAATAAAGCATGATTTATTTTCTTATTTAGCAGAAATGTGCTTCCATTCTTAAGTATACAACTCACTGATACAATAATATGGTTGGAGTGAGTCTCCAGGTAACAATTAACTCATTGTATTGCTTATGATCAACAAAAAATGCTGCACCATTTTCAACCAAGTAAACGTTTTATGCGTTTTGGCTGTTCATTTACACGACAATGGCGTTTTGGAGCCTAAAAAAAAGCTAACTTTTAAAAGCGTGTTTCGAAGTAGCCTACAAGTTTTCGAAAGCGATACCGTTGTCTCTGTGTAAACTACAATAATGCGAATTTGTTAAGACGGTGACATCATGCGCATTACATGTTCAGTGTAATGTTTCTTTACAAAGTGACATCGCCAACTACTGGCCTGACAGCATAATACAGCGTTTTTAGTCGTTTTCGCGAATCTGTGGGAACGGGGATAATTTTGACAATGGTGTCATCTGTACGCGAAAAATCCAAAGTAAAAACTTTTCCGTTAAATTAGTACGCTACATTGTTGTCATGTAAACGTAGCCTACCCTGAGTGTGCAGACAATTCGACTGATGGCATGAAAAGTACGTTTTATGTTAAACTATAGTATTGTGTCTCTAAATTTATGTCAAACCTTTATGATCTCTATCCTTTTTGTGTGACTAGAACATTCGACTGTATTTTGGGCGGTAAAATGAAGCCCATCAAATCGAGAATCATTAGTCTAAGAGAGAAAAAAACGAGGTATATGCCAGTCTTAATTACTAGATTATTGAGCTGAACTGATTTGAACACTCACTGGCTAATCATGATAAACATAAATATTGAATGTTATTCAAATGTATATGTAACCACAGACTCTAGTGCTCAAGACCAACAAAAGTTGCTATCAAGTTTGCCACTGGATCATCAGTGGATTGCATAAAAACATCAATTAACTCCCTGTCTGTTTGTTTTCACACACCGGAATATTAATGAAATGATAATGAAAATTATTCTAAAACCTGCTTTACGACCAAGGTGTGATTTGCTAGACATCAGGTTAAAAAACTAATCAGGAAGGGTAGGGAAGAATCCTGTGTAAGTATGCAGGGCAGTGTGCATGCAAATACTGATTTAAACACACACGCACATACATATCAATTTCTCAACCTTCCTCTAACCCCCAAGCACAGTAAACTGAATATAATTAGTCTTTAATGCAAAGTGGAATTCTTGATTTCTTATTTTTCCACCCCAAATCTGCTTCCTATTGGGTTTATCGCAGACAAACAGAGCGGGTTGTAATTAGGGGGGTGGGGGGTGCGTGGTTCCCTCGGGTCTGTGTATCTGCGTGTCTATAGGTGTGTGCAAGTCCCAACCTCCAGTCTCATTGTTAGAGTAAACTCACATGTGATCTTGGAAAGTTATTTACTTCCTGTAATTGCGTTTCTTAATCAGCCCGTTCAGTTTTTCTCAGTGTGTAGAATGAGAATTAAACTGATCTTTGGTGATACATGGAGACAGATATGAGCAAATGAACACTGACACCCATTTCACTGATGCTCTAATGTTTATTAGAGGCTCATCGAAGCCTGATTCCAGATTTAACTATTCAGCTTAATATGGAGAATGGGATGGTGACAAAATGCCATTGCTTTTCTTTAATAGCTGAAAACAATTTTACGTAGATGATATTAAGATGACAAATACACAACAGAAAATGAAATGTGAACACTGAAAATGTGTAAATTGCAGATCATAAAAGTATAACCTAAAAGGCATAATTTTCTTAACATCAACAATAATAATAAATGTTATTATTTTACAAAAAGGCACAAGAGACTAACTAAAACAAGACATGAAACATTAAATATGTCATGACAACTCTCTGAGAGTTTGGCATGGAAATGAGTGTGACAATGTTAATGTGTTTGGTCTTAGCGGACTAGATCTGTTAAGCTGCTGCTGCAAAGCAAGTATGGAACTTCCCACTGCCAATAAACGCGACATGCTGTGAGCAAGCAAGACATGCTGCTTCTGTACAAGCATACATTAATCACCTCCGTAGAAGATCTATACAGGTGGAGCTGGGGAAGGTGGAGGGTTTCCAAAAAATCATGCAGCAAATAGGCAAGAATTTGAATGTTGAGCACCAAGGTCATTGGCTATGCAGGAACCAATCAGGTTCAGAGAATAATAAACCTTCTTATGAGCCTGCACCATCTGCAGTTTTATGGCAATACTTTGTGTGTGTCACTGTAAAAAAATATATCTGTAAAATAACAGAAAAAGTACTGGCAGCAAATTGCCCGGACATTATCCAATCATTTTATGGATATTTCCGTTAACCCTAAAACATAACTTCAAAATTCTAAATGTAAAACACTGTAAAAAATAAATACAGAAAATTCTGTCAAATCAATTTTTTCCTATTTTTACAGATTTACAAAATTTTTTTTTGTGTATGGCTGTCGGAACCCTTATGGGTGGGAAAAGACCCACCCACTTTTTAAGACCTAGGATATTGGACCCACTCACTTTTACTATCTATTCAGCACGTCTTCACTTTTCAGAGCACCGTCAGTCAAATCCATTCCACTTGAGGAATGCCCTAGTAAATTAAACTCCATTCCGCGATTTAGCTACAGCCTTGACATCCACGCTGCTGCTTCCTCAAATCCATTCCACTATATGCTCATTCAGAGTCCAGGTTCCAAGTCAGTTTAATCACCGTTCTATGTTAAAGGTGCAATAGGTGATTCTCTGCAGAATAGTTTTTTTTGTTATAGGCCTACTGGTTGAAAGTCTCTTCATATCCTTATAGCAATCTATGTAATTGCTGTTAACAATATGTTCTATGCATTTGTTTTATAATTAATGCATTTATAATTAAATCCATTATTTCATGCATTCATCTATTAGAGGTAAAATATAAAATGTGTATTTGATGTAATGTTATGTAATTTCATGTAATGTTATGTAAATTCATTTATGTCTCTTTAAATGTAAGGCGCGAGAATGCGTCACTTTAGTGGAAATGACGAAGTATTACGTCGCCCCTGATGGACTGGTGATGAGCCGACGCCTAAGTAACGTTAGGCTCTGAAAGTTGAAATTTAAGTTTAAATGAAGTGTTGTCAAGTCAAAAGGGGACAGTAAAGAAGATTTAGTTTAACAAAGTACTCAAGGACCTCTTTTCATGACAAGCAGCCAACGAGGTATTTGTTTCACATGTAGATTTGTTTGATGTGTGGAAAGCATAATTTTTTGTGCATCTCGTTTCCTTTAATGCATTTATAATTAAATCCATCATTTCATGCATTCATCTATTAGAGGTAAAATATAAAATGTGTATTTGATGTAATGTTATGTAATTTCATGTAATGTTATGTAAATTCATTTATGTCTCTTTAAATGTAAGGCGCGAGAATGCGTCACTTTAGTGGAAATGACGAAGTATTACGTCGCCCCTGATGGACTGGTGATGAGCCGACGCCTAAGTAACGTTAGGCTCTGAAAGTTGAAATTTAAGTTTAAATGAAGTGTTGTCAAGTCAAAAGGGGACAGTAAAGAAGATTTAGTTTAACAAAGTACTCAATGACCTCTTTTCATGACAAGCAGCCAACGAGGTATTTGTTTCACATGTAGATTTGTTTGATGTGTGGAAAGCATAATTTTTTGTGCATCTCGTTTCCTTTAAAACTATATTGTATAATATGCTGATGTGTTTGTACTATGTTCATTTATGAATACAGTTCTCACGGCGTAAACAAGATGAGCCAAAGAATTAAAACGCCCGTTTCAAGGAACCGACCTGTGTCTGTGTTGTTGTGGAGAGAGCTACAATCTATGTTAAACGATCAAAATATTTTTTTATAAATATATATCATCTGTGGAAGGAATAAGACCATAAAATGTAAATCAAATCATTATATTTGGTCCGAATGAAATAATACGATGTCCTACTTGCCTGTCAACGTTTGTTTTATACCCTCATGCACCCTGTTCGCGGAGACATCACACGTCATCAGCACGTTTCATGCTATGCAGAGTACAGTCAAACGTCTGTCACCAATATAATTATTATAATATAATTAGTTCATTCAAATAAATGTAATCTTACGCACTACTTTATCTCTGTGTCTGATTCAAAGCGGGCAGAATGCTAACCAGCCATAACGGATGAAAATAACCAAACATCAATAACAGCTTTAAGTTGTCAATGCTGGCAAATGACCATGGTATAAGAGGGATAATCCATGGCTAACTGTGCATTAAACGATGTGAATGCACTTCACTCCACTTCGTTTTGGACAGTTCTTTGCCCCCCATGTCATGCATTAAAATCGTTATGCTAACCAGTGGCGGGCCGTGCATTTCACACATAGGCCTTCAGTGATGAACGATATCAATGAGATCAGCGGGACTTTTGCCTTCAAAATCAGCCCTGGCATAACGTTACATTGCAGTCAGTTTCTGTTTTTACCCGGGGACAGATCGATAAAGTTCCGTGACTCTGCGTAAGCTGAATAAGGGATTTTTTTCCGGTAGGTTTGAACCTGCTGGTGGTCGAGGAAGGAAAGAAACATTCATTTGTGGGTTGAAAAACTATTAAATCTACAGGAATATATTTTAGTTAACGCAGTTCGCTACTGATGCGGTAAGCTATCTCTGACTACCAGTAATAATAGTACACGCTCTGACCATCCAATCAAAGGGCGTGAAAATGCTTACGTTATTGTCCGCCTGCTAGATGGCCCCGGTGCAGTCAACTCGAAATCTGATTGGCTTATTAAATCTGACTGATTATCTGATTGGTTAAAGAAACCGTCCCATTGCCATTCATTTTAAGCTACAGGCGCCCGCACTATCGATTCTGAAGGCCTCGAGGCAGATATATTGTGACCCTGGCAACACATGATGGCTGAAATATGATTGGATAAAAGCGCTAAAATAAACATACACTACTGGAAGCAGCGCAACCAAAAGAAAAGCTATGAAATTACGAGAATGGACTATTGGGAATAATTTAATACTCATTCATAAAAAATATATATTAAAGGTTCAAGTCAGTGATTCTGATAATGTTTAGGCCAGCAGAGAAGGCCTTGCTGGCCCTGACGGCCCCACCACTGATGCTAACCATGGATTTTCCCTTGTTTAATTAAAAGCCACCAGAACACAGGAAATGGTTGGCTATAATATATATATATATATAAATAAAACATATTGTATAATCTAATCTATCAATATGATATAGAATATAATAATATATAACAAAATTAGTTTCTGTTCTTTTGTCCAAATCTCAATATCTTAACATACTAAAAACCTACCAATGGGGTAGGAAAGATGAACTTAATTCAGAAAAATCTTGCTAAATGTATTATTGTTTTTAAAGATTTTAGATAAATTTAGTGGAAAGCAAGAAAAATACTGACTAAGAAATAGATTTTTTTTTGCAATATGACCCCTGGTTGCTCCAGGTAGTTTGTCCCTGTAATAAGTGTATGCAATGGATAAATGATCCCAAACATGGATCACAACATGGCACGATAATACAGACATTCAATATGCAGACATTTCCTGTTACATCCATTGTGTGTGTGCATGCATAAGCAGACGTGCACAAACAGGTGTGTGAAAGAGTTCACAGGAGCAGAAAGAAAGAGTGACTGTAAATGGAACAGCACCTCGCTGTGACTTGAGCTCAAGCACCCACACAGAGTGCAAATGTCTCGCCTGCAGAGTCCTCCGAGCTGCCTGAACATCACCTGACATACGCTCTTAAACTACACGCTTCGCTGGATGAAAAAGACATACGTTTGCATTAACAATGCAGCTTTGAAAACAAGCAGGTCTTGTGTTTTCCTAAAATATTTATTTCCCCAGAGAGCACACTACTCTTAGAAGAGATTGAACCTTTGGGGTTCAAAAAAGAACTTTAAAGTGCAAATATGAACTTCTAACTATAAAAAAGGTTCAAAGTTGAACCTATAGGTTCTACAATGATCCACTGATTATTTTGCCACATGTTGTAAGTTCATTTTAGAACCTTTGTTGTGGCAGAAGGGTTCATATAAGAACCAGGCCTGTTGTCAAGGTTCCTTTTTGAACCTTAAGTTAAAAATAACAATTTTGTTATTAGCGGAGGCCCTTGCTTTGCTATTAATCTCTGAACATACAAGAATGTAACTTTTACATTTTTACACATTCAAAGCACTTGATCATTAAATATGCTCCATAATTGTTGTTCACCTGTTAGTTTAAAAAGACTTTGTACAATTATAAGCAAAACTACAGCCCTGAAACACCCCTGCTTTCAGGGTGATAAATGCAAAATGTACAGAGAAGTCAATAAATTATTTCAGTACGTACAATAAATTTAATTCAGTAAACATTAATCAAAAAATATTTTTTTTTTTTTGTAAATTGCAAAGTGAACTACAGACCTTTGCTCTTATTTTACATAGCCTATATTTATTTTCTTATAAAGATATAGATAGAGATATTAGACTACATTATATTGAAACATCCGGCTATTAATTAATTCCTCTTGGATTCCTCTAGCAAAAATTTCATCCAAAAAGTAATAATATCAATAATAATTATTATTATTATCATCATTTTTATTATGCATAACAATAATATTCTGATTAAACCTATTTGTGGAAACAAAAATTGGCCTGCATTGTTACATTTTTCTTTTTTTCATATTAATAGTAGGCTAATGACATGTATACCTATATCATTATTAAAAGTTTTGAACATTGTAACAATGTATTTGTTTCCACAAATCAGAACACATAAACCTCAATAACATTTTCATTATTGTTTAGCCACTTTAATTCTGCCCAATACTAACTAATAACAATTAAATTAGTAGGCCTAATTTAATTTAAGTGGCCTAAATGTGATTCATATTAAACTCATGTTATTTTCATTGTGTGAATTCAATTGTGAAAGTTTTTTTGTCTGCATGTAAACGTAAATCACGAAATCTTCAATGGTCTTCAATGCCACTGCAACAACAACAAAAAAAAAACCGTTTAAACCGTTACTTTGATGCGCGACTCGCGTGACGTCAGCTGATGGACTAGTCGGAGGATCGACGGAAATATCTTCGGTAAGACAAAAATAAAATAGAAAAATAACTATAAACCTTATTCATATCTGTGATAATAATATGAGTTGTTGTGTGTCATAATAAGCTTTAACTTTGAGCTCATTATGTGACTCTTCTATCGACAGTATAATCGCAAATTTGATTGATTCAGAACACAGAAAAAAGGTAAGAACAAGAACAATTTGAGGTTTATATTTGTTTGATTTTTTTTACCTCTACCCCCTCGATTTTTATTTTAATAACAATATATAGTAATAAAATGTATTAGTTGGCTGGATATAAGGCCTAAGCTACAATCTTTTAAATTATTTACATAAGTGGTTCTTAACTAAACTCATTACTAGCTAATTAACGTTATTCAGTTTCATTTAAATTTCTAGTTAAAATAAAGAAATATATAAAACTAAATTAAAGATTTTAATCAAACTCCCTAGCAGTGTTGGGGAGTAACGCGTTACAAAAGTAATTAATTACTGTAATGCATTGCTTTTTTGCTGTAACGCGGTAATGTAAGGCATTACAGGGGGGGGAAAAAAGTAATATTTTACTCGGTACAAATGTCAGTAACGCGCGTTACAAGCATTGTTAGTTAAACCTGGAATAAAATGGTAGTTTATTTTTTTTTCTTCATACAAATTCGCCAAATTCACCGCGAGATCAGCAGAGGAGAAACGTCCGCGCAAAATGTTTCACTTCCTGTACGTTAATCAGACAGAGCCGAGATGAGTGAGCCTGCAGCGGATAGTACATTCTCAATCTCAACAGCGAGAGAGGGGAGTTTCTGCTTACCAGTCGCAGTGGTCCAGCGCCGTTTCCACGGCAACTCTGCGCCGCGGCCGCTCCAGTGTTTGAAAGCGACATGAATGTTCAAAGTTCACGCGCACGGCCATTGATTAAACCACGTCAAAATCATGCAGCTTTTTACAAACATCTAGAATTAGAACATTACTTAAATAAAAATCTCATTAATATTATACATTTAAAACTGATTTTGGAGATCTATGACTCGTTCATAGACCAAATGGCCTATGCCCACACTACTGCAGTCACTCACAATAATGATTAAAAATATATATATATATATTTGGCTTAGTTATTATTCATTAGTTATTTTTATTTTTGCTAAAGTTTAAGCCTAAAGTTTACCCCGGGCTTAAAGTAAAAAAGATGTCTGTACCATGCGTCCATTGCAAAGTACCATGGTAATATTTGAGGTACCATGGTTATATCTGAGGTACCATGTTTATATCTGAGGTAGTATGTACCATGGTAATATGTACGGCAGAATGTACCATGGTTTATATCTGAGGTACTAGGGCATGTACCATGGTAAATCTGAGGTACCATACTATGTAACCATAGTAAACATACTGTACAGTATAGTACTTCAGATATTATCATGGTACCATGATAATATCTGAAGTACTATAAAGTATGTACCATGGTTATATCTGAGGTACTATGGTATGTACCATGATAGGTATCATGGTAAATCTGAACGGTAACATACTATGTACCATAGTAACATCTACAGTACCATGCAATGACCATGGTACCATGATAATATCTGAAGTACTATATAGTATGTACCATGGTTAGATGTAAGGTACCATGGTACTTCCATATGGTACTACTATGGTATACCATGGTATGTACTATAGTACATCATGGTAAAATTTCTTATGGGTCCAAGCTCAGTCGGATACCAACATCACCTTCTACTGGATGTGTAATGAGCTAATTGAGCATCATACGCTACATTTAGATTGCCAAATCCATATTTGAAGTTATTTTGGTGAGAGTAACTTAAAAGTAATGCAATAGTAGTGTAATGCCTTACATTTTAAATACAGTAATATTGTAATGTAACGACATTACTTTGAAATGACAGTAACAAGTAATAAATAACGCATTACTGTTTCGAAGTAACTTGCCCAACACTGCTCCCTAGTGTTATTTTTGCGCAATTCCTAAGGAAAAACACCCCCATAGCGCCATCTAAAGTACAACCATAACCGCTTTGAACACAAAAAACGGCATAACGTTATATATGTACACAATTGGTTGTATTACAAAATGTTTAGGGATAGTTCACCCAAAATTTAACATTCTGTCATCAGTTACTCAAATGGTCAAACATATATTTGGGTGAACTAACTACATTTATAACATTAATATCTTAGTCTAACCTGATAATCTTGACAAATGATAGGCCTATATAATTTTAAAGCTTTTAGACTTTAGTTTTCATTTGGGGACTGATTTTCAAAAGAAATTAGAGCAATAGATAAATAGCTATATATATTCTTCATTTGTGATACAATGCCAAACTTGAGTGTGCCTCTGAAGTATTCAAGATTTGTAACAATTTAAGTAGGTCATTTTTAAGTTAATGCTCAATAAGTGAGACAGACAGTTAACAGGTAAAAACAGCTTTTTTATTTTCACAAACTTTGAAAATAAAAAGTTGTTAAACTCCGCAAAACACTGGCACTTCAGGACTAGAGATCTGACAAAGAAATCTTTTGTAATTTTGGGTTTGTACGGTTGCTTTTGAATACCTGAGGGTCAAATTGAGCCACGGACAACAAGATCGTATAAATTTCTGTATGCACATTTAACAACACTAATCAGCGTGTTGAAACTTTACAAAATTGAATTGTATTCCCAGATAGATTGAAAATAAATGATAGCTAATTCTTACCATTATGTGGCTGACAAAATATTTCTTTTTGTACTGAAATATTAATATGTCACAAAATTGTAAGAAAAAAACATAGGTTAACTTATATTTCCGATAACTCAATCAAAATGGGTAAAATTATCCCGCAACAGTACATAAGGGTTTAAAAAAAGAAAATGTATCATCAGCTCAAAAGAGAATAAAATCAGTACAAACATAATAGGCTTGCAGTCAGAACCACTGCTAAATATCTCATTGACATTCTTCTACCCATATTAGATTAGTCATGATTAATTGTTTATCCCCCATATTAAGAAAATGTATGTGATAACACAATGCTTTCTAAATTGTAACTGTAATTGTAAAAATTTTTCTGTATACAGACTAAAAACAAGGATGAGCACAGAGGTGATTCAGTGGACAATCCAAGATGTGGCTAATTGGTTGACTGCAAACAGTTTCCAGGAATTCATCCCTATATTTCAAGGTTAATCTGACAAAAATGCCCCACTCTCTTTAACTGTCCACTATGCAGCAAACAAACATTCTCCCTAATTAAACAGATTCGACATATTGGCCTTTACCATCAAAATGAACCAAAATTTGAATTCACATGCGGATTGAATGGTTGTTGCAAAACCAACAAAACCTTCAGTTCCTATAGATCACATATTTATCGCAAACATAGAGACCTTCTTTCATTGGTCAGTGAAGAAGAGGAAGCTTGTGATAATGAGCATTGTAACTCAGAGGAACTTACGGAGGACTTTCATGGTTTTGAAGAGGAGTTGCCTAACACAAATGTGGAGGACATTAATAACTGCAGAGAGTTCAGAACAGAAGATTTACTGCCAAACCTCAAGCGCAATCTTTGTCTCTTCATTTTGAAATTAAGAGAGAAGCATTGTATTGCAGCCACAGTTCAGTTCAGTATTGTGGAGAACCTGCGAGTCATCTTTCAGGAGTTCACCACTCATTATGCTGAGATTATAAGGTTTCATCTTCAACAACAACATCAAATTGACACTGATGCTGATGACAATTTATCTGAACTACTTGATCAGCAAAATATGTTTGATGAATGCCTTAGGACAGATCAGTAGTGAATGGATGCTTGAGCACTATTGTGAAGATGAACTTGAATACATTGCACCTGTACAAATTCCGCTGGATCAAACAGAGCGACATGGTGCACATTTTCAGTACATACCTCTCAAGGCTCTGCTGAGAAAGATTGCTCATAATGAGGATGTGTGGGCAATGCTTAACCAAGAGAAAACACCCAAACATCCGGATGTTATGGAGGACTACACTGATGGAGACCAGTTCAAAAGTTGTGAGCTTTCTTCCGTACCCAATGTACGTCTACATTTCTACATTGATGAATTTGAGATCGTTAACCCTTTAGGCTCAAAAAGGGGAAAACATAAACTGGACAGCTGTGTATTTTAAACTCGGAAACATTGATAAGAAATATACATCAAAACTTGAGAATATTTACCTTTCATCATTAATCAGACATCGGTTTATTGAAGAAGATCTTACCAACTATAACAATCTGTTTCAGCCTTTGATTGAAGAAGTGAGATCTCTTGAGACAGAGGGAGTGACTCTGTCATGTAATGGGGGAAAGCAGAAAATTCTATGGTACAGTAGTCACCATCTCAGCGGACAATCTTTCAGCGCACTTTTTGATTGGGCTGAAAAGAAATTTTTTCACATGGGAGAATATGCCGTTTTTGCATGGCCACAAAAGAAGACATCACTACCAAATTCAAAGAAGAGGACTTTACTCTAAGAGACCGTGCTAACTACAGATACCACCTGCAGGCTGTCTGTGAAAATCCTGAAAATGGGTCCATTTATGGTGTTCAGAGAGAGTGCTGTTTCTCATCTCTTAACTATGCTCCTTCAGTGATAACTCACTTGTTTCCAC
Source organism: Phoxinus dragarum (assembly GCA_033366665.1). Taxonomy (NCBI): domain Eukaryota; kingdom Metazoa; phylum Chordata; class Actinopteri; order Cypriniformes; family Leuciscidae; genus Phoxinus; species Phoxinus dragarum. The sequence goes on along the minus strand of JARPMJ010007282.1, from coordinate 4,916 downwards.
CTGATGTGATGCATGATATCTTGCAGGGAGTTATTCCTAATGCTCTCAGATGGATTCTTCATCAGTTAATCAAGGATAAACACTTCACCCTAGATCAGCTGAACTTTGAAATTGAAAATTTTTCATATTCTGTAAATGATAAAACATCTAAGCCACAAATCTTGACGGAAAGAATGTTGCGAAGCAGAGGTCAAATCTCTGGTAAAGCTTCAGGAAACCTGGACATTGTTTCGACTACTACCACTAATGATCGGGATCTTATGTACCTCCAAACATGTATTGGAACTGCTACATCTTGCTGTGTGAAGTGGTAGATTTGATCATGGGCCCCCAGTGGTTAGAAGATCGTGGATACCCTATCTTGAGGAGAAAATTACAGAGTTTTTGGCAACATTTCATGAGCTTTTCCCTGATGGTGTCATTCCAAAAAATGCATTTTTTAGTGCACTATCCTTCACTTATGCTGACATATGGGCCATTAATTCATTTGTCTTGTATGCGCTTTGAGGCAAAACATCAATATTTCAAGAAAGTGTCTACTGTTGTTTGTAACTTCAAGAACATCACCAAATCACTTGCTAGAAGGCATCAGCTAAGACAATGCTGGGAGCAAGCTCAGAAGAAAAGCATTGGATATGAAGTGTGCCATGCCTCAGGAGCTTGTGATGTCCCATCAAACACCCCTGCCTTCTTTAGTTTTTGGCCACACTGGAATCCCAGATTGGAAGACCTCTGTCAAATGAAGTTTTTCCATCACAGTTAACAACACAGCCTATAAAAACTGGAGAATGCAAAGTGATTGACACTGTACACACTGAAGAGATTCCATTATTTCTCAAGATCAAATCAATATACACAGTGGTTCGTCAGGTACATGTTTGGAAAATTACTCACTCCATTCAAATTTGACAGTCATCTCCATGCATACAAGGTTACCGAAACATCTTGGTGTGCCCTTGAAGTAGGGAAAGAGTTAGCTTTCCATGGACTGGATACATATAAAAACCTGGAAGGAACTCTTTTGATCCCCTTGAGGCATTGGATTACTAAACATTAATATGTGTATGTGCATTTATACACAACTCCTAATGCAGTTTGGTGAAAAATGTCAAATGGCCTATTGACTCTTGTTGTTTTTACAGAGAATGAAATTGATGGGGACACTTTTGTGAACCTAACTGAAACTATGATATCAAAGATATTTCCGAAAATGAAGGATCAAGTTAAATTTATAAGATTACGTCAAAGCCTAAAGACTGAGATGCCTTCTAAGACCACACACACCAATCATGAGTAAGTATGTTACATCAATATTTTATGTCCAAAAGTATGTAGACAGTTTCAAATACAACCAACCACTGTGAAAAGGAGTTTTATAATATATTACTACCAATGCAAATCTTACACAATTTATTTAAATCTGCAATTACAAACATTTTGGGAAAAATGCCATGCACCAGTCTTTAACAATAACTGAACTTTGACACCTCTTGTGGCTAAATCCGCAGGGTTGGTTAAATTTTTTCATTTACAAAATAATCCAAAATAATCCAATAATAAAAAAAATATCTGCTAATGACACTAAACACAGCGCCCCTTTAAAACTTATGTTTCCACATGAACAAGGTAACAGTGCGTTGTCTTTGATTCCCCCATAACTTATCCACCAATGCTAAGCTAAACTCAACCCTAGTCTTCTGTGCATTACTAGTGGTGGGTATTTATGTACCTCCATACCGATAGTCTGTGACAAACTATTTTCAAATGCAGTTTATCAATTTAATTGATAAGAAAAGTTTTTAAGTGTTCACAAAAGAAACAGAAAAGAGCAGAGAAAACAAAATTCAATAAATGAGGTTCACAGAGCTAGTGATACAATTCAAACCACCTCACTGCTCTACATTAATCAGGGTACAATTATTTCTGTGATACACTGTACGCTTAAGTATCACAGTCCACTTTTTATCCAAAAAGTGTTTTTGTGTATAATGAACACAATACTCTTAAACACAGTAGTACAAGAATACAACCAGTTTAAAACTGCAAAAATAAAGAAAATCAAAAATAAAGAATACTGTAACAATTCGACGTTACAAGACAATACGGCAGGGGAATACTGTACAAAGAGAACAAAACAACATAAGTACATTTTTTTATATTACCCCACTTGCATTCATTTGAGAGAAAATAATACTCACATAACAATCAGCACCTAAAGGACCACCACATTCACTTCACAAGGGCTGAAATCCCCAACATTATGTTGTACACTGTGTAAATAATCACATACAATTATAATCCCATGAAACATGAAACATTTGAAAAATGTAAGTGTATAACATTTGGCATAATGTTAAATAACCAGGCCTACACCGCATGGTGTGACGTCATATCATCGCGGACATTACACACGACATAACTTTCCAAAATATGACAGTTCTCTGAAATAACACAACAAAATATGCATTCACAAATGGTATTAAACAAAAATACATTCACAAAATATTTACCCATGGATGAACTCAAATCCTCAATTTCACGAGAGTGTGCATCTCTCTCACACTGCTCGCTACACGTCTCTCAAAATGACTGAGGCAAAATGACGCACACGCATTGTATCATACGCAACACACAGTGCCACCTACTGACGACTCAAAGGAAATACAGCCGCGCTCATACATGTAATAGCCTATCAGAGTCTCCTTTCTAAAAATAAATAATAAATTGTCTCCTGTGTTGTGAGTTGTGACAAACATACAAAATAACACTTATTTCAAATCTTTTTCTATAGGACTTCGTTTGGAATTTCACATGGGTCAATCGCAACAATCTCACAGAACATTGCTCAAACAATGTGGCCAGCATATTATCAGCTGCCAAAATTCCCTTTGGCCATTCAAAAAAAACTTGATGAGGAGAGCAGGTGATTTTTGTTCTTCAACAGGACGGAGCAAATGGAGATCGAAAATAATTCAGACGCTGTTTGATCAGATGTCCTCATATACGTGGTAATTATATAGCATAATTAATAGCATAAATTTAGAGCACAATTTGGAGGGACAATTTTTATTCTCTCTCTCTTTTTTTCCCCAGGTATCCAACAAGTGAACAGTACAACAGGGTGTGTTCAGCCCTTGTTACTAAATACCAATTCTTGAGAGACCGGACAGGAAAGGGATATGTAAGAACATGACAAAAGAGTTTTTCAATTTCATAAACCCTTTAAAATTCTTTCATATTGTTATCTTGAAGTTTATACATGTTTAATTAATAGTGTTATTTTTAAATTTAAGGGAGTCATGGCATGAGATTCTAAAGAACAAATTCAAGAAAGAAAGATCACCCTTGGTTGACATTGAGGAGATAAATAAAGTTTGCAGCAGATTCGGGAAAGCAAAAAAAACTGATGATTTCTCAGAGCACCCAACAGACATGTATCACCAAAAATGTAACTAATAAAGAGGTATGCCAAATGATACAACACCTTAATGGATATTTACAGTAATGAATGACTTTATTTTATTTTTTTAGACTGAGGATCTATCTGTTGTCCAAGACATGCACCAAAAGAGACAAAGGTCTGAAGAGGTAAGAGTCACAAATAATCTTCAGGATTTAAGAACCGGTGTGTTATTTAATTATTTAATAATAGCATACCTATAAGTATGTTTTTTTGTGGAAAGAGTGAATCAGGAGAAGATGCACACAGCATAGGGATCCACGTGGAGAAAATGAGAACGGAATGCATGAAGAGGACACCGAATATCCGTCTTTTACAAGACTGCATGGCACGGACCAGGAATGAGAGGACAGACTATATGAAACATCACTCCACAAAAGAAACACTTTCACGTTATCCAGCCCTTAAAATCCCTGCAATTGTGAGTAGAATTATATTCCAAATTATGACTTCAAAGCAATTAACATTTGCACATTTTAACATTTTGGTTAATATTTTTTTCCTTAATAGCTTGTTTTGGAGTTTGAAAGCATACTTGATGCAAACATTGAAAAGAACATTCTGAATAATCTTGCCTTGGTGGCACAGAAAGTTATTGATGAGTGCCACAGAAGAGAAGTCGGAGTGGATATTTGTGCCGAGTTGGCTGAAGCGAAAAAAACCCACATTGATTTGGCACACAAAGGTAATGCTTATGAATGAAAATGTAATTAATCTGTTTTTATGGATAGTAAATACAATTCACAATTAACACTAACATATAATACCCATATTTTTTTTTTTTTACATTTAAGGTCTCTCAATGGCTGCTGCTGTCCTGCTGCTTCCACTTTTATTCAAGGAGAGTCCAAGATCTCTATATCTTATCAATGAGGTACAGTACCATTATTTGTTTTTTTATGCCCCATCTCTTTGAATGTGGCAGGTTCCACTATAGAGTGGTGCAGGACGTCAAAACCAAAAATTTTTCTCACTGAAATCCACTTGTAATAGTGTTATTAAAACCAAAACATTAATTCGTTTTATGACTATATTCTGACTAAAACAACATTCGGCAAATTTCACCAGGTATAATGTTACAAAGTCACAGATTTCTTAATGACCAATTCTTTTTTTTTACTTTTTGAAAATGTGTGAAAAAATTATAATCATAAATGGTATTTTAACTGTTATATATCATTATACCTTATATATCATTATCCTTTCTTTGTTTAGGAACCCCGTACACCGAACCCTGTGCTGTACATAAAGGGACGTGCCTTGGTTGAAGAGTCCTCTCCTAGAAATATTGATGGAAGGGGAGAAGGTCTGTGAAGTGGATGATCTGACCATGGCTACTTACTGTTCTGATGGCAATACACTTCATCTTTAACATTGAGTATGCTGCAAAGATGAAAAATACCCTGAAATTTGTTGAAAAGTTTTTAATGTTGCCATAACGCAGAAACCAAAATAC
>JARPMJ010007281.1:0-44250 GCA_033366665.1 Phoxinus dragarum | reverse complement strand
TTTGGTACATGTCATCACAACCATGACATGAGGCTACCTGCTGCGTTTCGGCGCAGCGCCACCTACTGGTCCAGAGATATGAAGAATTTATGTTTTTGCTTATAACTTCTGAACGGTTTGTCCAAAAATCATAAAAGTGGTCTCGTTAGATTCAGGAGTCATGCTGAGTTGACTGATATCCAATTTTCCCATATCGGCAATTTTGGCTGCCGGCCATTTTGAATTATGTGCCAAAATGCTGTATTTTATGAACGCATAAACGTATCGTACGAAACTCAGTATGGGTCATCAGTACAAGGCCCTGAATGTACTCAAAAGATTATGAGACAGCGCCACCTTTTGGTCAAAAGTTATAATGAAATTTCCAAAAATGCTAATAACCTTTTGAATAAATTTGCCTATAGTAATGACACTGACTTCAATAGATTCCTTGGGTTATGCTGAAAACATAGATACTAATTTTGCCATAGTCAGTCAAACTTCCTGTCCGCCATCTTTATTTTCTTTTAAAACCTACTTTTTCAAACTCCTCCTAGACCGAACGTCCGATTTTCACCAAAATCGGATCGTGTCATCTCCAGACCGTGCCGAGTAAAAGTTATGGATTTCGTGTCGATAGACAAAACCGTTTTCTTATACCGCAGTGGCAAAGTTGAGGCATGATGCCAAAATGACTATTCAGGCTTTATATCTGCAATGCCTTGACAGATTGTCACCAAACTTTGTATGTGTCATTGTCACTTCACTCTGACCACATCACATCAGTTTCGTAACTGCGCCACCTACTGGTCGAAAGTGATAATCATATTTTTAGTTATTGTATGTGATTTTTTCAACCATTTTGCCAAAATTCATCTTCAAATGTCTTTAATTGCTCCTTGCTGCAGTTTGTCTCACACTTTCAGCCATGTAGGCAATACTCTCGTGCTTTTGCGCTTGGCCCCGTAATGGCTGCTTGCAGCTATATTTAACATATTATAATTAATAATTATTAATAATCATAACTTTATTTTACAGAACAATACAATTAGAGTACTCATATTTATGGTATTGAAAAGTCTTCTTTGTTTTTTAAATGTTGAACAATAGAGCTTTTATTTAGTCAGAAAACATAATTAATCACAATTTGTTTTCTCATGTAAAGGACAGTACACAAACAGATTTAGAGAAGCTCTAGTTCAGGTCATGTCCAGATTTTAGTGTTAGAACCCAAACACTATTTTTTTTTTATTGTTTACCATACAACGGTACAAATAGTAAAACTTTTGTTACATATAAATGAACACTAAAATATAAATATCATGAAAAATATTGTCTGTGACCCTTTGAATCATGATTCACCATGTTAGATCAGCATTCACATCAAATCAAACAAGTGTTGCATTTTGATTAGTAAATCTTTAAGAGACTGATCTGTGGAATTGTGAATTATGTTTCTGGGAATTTTATTGTGAAAAGACTATCTCGCCCACACAGTTCAATGAGGCTTTAGGGGTTATTTTAAATTTCAATATTTAATCTCTTTTTGAGACATTGAATGCACTAAAGTCTACCAGTAGCTTTAGTCAGTAAGCCAAATAAATCCATTTATGGATGCAAAGGTGAGGCTGATAATTCCTGAAAAAACTGACATTATTCAAGACAATATAGCGGCTTTGAGTCAGATGGCTCTCTCTCCCCGAATTAAAGCATGTGCAATCCACAGTATGGCTAGCAAACTGTCTTTTCTGATAAATCTAAAAAAAAAGGAAGAGCTGGATTTAGAAATGTTCAAAGGTTCTAAATAATTATCAAAGAACAAAACCTTCTCCTCATGCCTGCCTTGTGAAAATTTCAAAAATAAAAAGATGTTCATCTCATTATGAAAAAATTGTAAACTATACTGTTCACTCTTAATTGTTGTTTTTAAAATGTTTTATTTAAGTGTTTTATTTCTTTCTAACAGGTTTTGCTTTAGATGTGTTAAGAGTCTTTCTGAAAACATTGATTTACTGCAGACGGTTTTCTTCAGATCATATTCTTGCATATATGGATCGTTTTTTTTCATGTGTTTATGTGTTTGAAAAGCAAAGATGATTGCATGCCTCTCACAATCTTTTCAAGTTCTATAAAATTCCTTTGTCTCTGATTTCTATGTTTGCCTCTCTGCCTCCAATCAAACACATCATTCAGTATGGCCTGTAATTCAAGCTAATAATTATATATCTGTGTGACAGAACAATAACCACCAATACCCAGGTCTTCTATAAGAGATGACCAAACCACCAAGTGAATTCTAGCATAAACTGATGTAAAGAAAGAAAACCTTGTCAATGATGTTCATGTCTAAATGGAGGGTGCATCACTGTTAAAACTCCCTTAGTTTTTACACAGATAGTATTAAAATACACTGATAAAGGGCCAAGTTTAAATGTTTATAAACCAACACATATTTCACAATACTATTTTTTATAATATAATTTTATAATATAATTATATATAAATGTGATAATATAATAATTAATTTCCACCAGTTTATCTTGCTTTGAAGTGTTGACAAATACAGATAAAACATGCTGCCATATATAATACAATTGAATAATATGGAGGAAGGAAACCGTGAGAATGAGTGGATTGACTCTCAGCCTAAAGCAAAACATTCATCCTCACCTATATTCATTTTTCAAAGTAATGTCATGAAGGAGAAAATGGGTGTGTAAATATAGAAGAGTTTTCATCTAGTCACCTGTGCAATGATCGGATTATGCTAGTGGCTCATGCAGGATTTTATAGGCTAGTGCTCCTTCTTCAGCACTGTATTGGGTGAACATGTCAATACAAAACGGTTTGTTTGCCTCATTTGGCAGAAAAAAAAAAATGCTGTGGATGTGTATAGTATATTCACACTGCTTTCCTTCCACTTTGTGCTCATTTCTGTGCCATTCAGTCTAGTGAATCTTCAGAATCTTAGAAACAAGGTGTGTAGCTAACACTGTGATGTACTGGTCTTATTATTTAAAGGCAGGGTAGGCTATTTCGGAGAGGCTAGCAATAGCAGGCTAGCTTGAAAGCATTAGATCCCACCTTTTCATCAGAGCGTCTTCCCATCAACCTTTTCCATTACACTTGATGGAAGCCAATGCATGCAACCAGCAGCAAAGTCTTAGACAGAATCTTTAAGTCTGCTGACTGCAAAGGCTCGAAGGGAGCATTTTGAAGTGCTTGAAGCACCAGAGAGAGGTCCCAAGAGGGCATGGAGGGAGGCCGTAGAGGATTTAACTGTCTCTAACCCCCAATTTCCACCAACTGCGGGCCGGCTGTGGAGTCAATAGGTTTCCATTAAAGTCAATGTGTGTATTTTCACTGACTGCGGAACAGCTGCGTTCCGACTCCGTCCCAGCTCTGGCGATCCGCAGCCCTCCGGAGCAGATACGCAGAGCTTCTATTTTTGCCGGATGCCGCAGCCGTTTCACAGCAATTCAACACAGGGCAGATTGTGCGAGACAGGTTATATCGCGCGATACGTGAATCTCGTGGGTCCTGCTGACTTCAGCTATCAGTCATGGCCGCAGCCGTTTCGCATCAAATCCGGACCTGGTGAGTATTAAAGAACGGCAGAGCAGTTGGTGGAAATCTGGGGTAAGGAGGAGCAACGACAGTGAAGGACGAGAGAGGCCAGGCCTTGATTTTATGTTGTGTTTCTGTTTCATTAAATGTGGCAGCAGTCGTCCGTGAGGGACTGCTGCCTTTACTTTCTTTTTGTATTTGTTTATTTTATTATTAAAGTCTGTTGAACGTTCGTCGGTTACCGCCTCTTTTTTCCCATAACAACGAACTTTGCTACAGTCGCGATATGCAGATATTGCGGCAGCATATATGCTTTTGTTAAAGCTAAGCTAACAGGCTCGTGCTCTGTGAGAAAGCTGAGTAGTAGTAGGGTGACCATACGTCCTCTTTTTCCCGGACATGTCCGGCCGGGACAGCCGGGCTCTTCCTCCTGACCGCCAAGCAGTTCTTGCTCCTCTGCTGCAGCAGCTGCTCCGGCCGCATCCTGCTCCCCCACCATTCGCAACTGCTCCCTGTTGTATTGCGGCTCGTACAGGTAGCCACGAGCATCGGATTCGCGCGATCGCCCACAATGTCCAGGATTCGGCTTTTGCTTTCTACAGTCGCCATTCTAACCACGATGGCGGAAGGTAGTTTTGAAGTTGATATGGTAGAAGGGATTTCGAAGATCTGGTGGGCGAAATCCGATGCTCGTGGCTGCCTGTACGAGCCCCAATACAGCGAGGAACAGTTGCGGGTAATGGAGAACAAGAGGCGGCTGGAGCAGACAGGAGCAAGACCTGCTTGGCGGCAGGAGAAAAAGCCCGGGCGGACTGGTGGTGTCAGTGCTCTCGCTATTGCTGTCGCAAACTCGTCACAGAGACTCACGATAAAATGGCGTCTTTTCAGTTTCTAGTCAACTAGTACTTCCGATACTGCCCTCTGTTACCTGTAGGCGTGGCTTGGTAGTGGCCTCATAGGGCAGCGAAGCAAGTGCATTCTGGGAGTTGTTGTCTTTCATCCACATGAGCCAAAAAAAAAAATTCTAGCTTTCTCAGTCTAGAAGGCACCAACTTCTAAAATAATTTATACTACATAAATGACCCAATTTAAATACACATTCGTCTTTCCAGCGGTGAAGTAGCCTATCCTTTAATTTCCCTTTTGGAAGTGAGAGAATATGAGAGAAATAATAGCCTATCTGTAATGCAACCCTACAAATCCTGCCACAACGTATTTCCATTTTAATTGTTACTTTTGTATGATTGAAGACCAGATAATGAAAGATGGGTTTATTCAGGGTTTCAATTCATTAAAAGTGACCTTCTTCAGTGAGGCTCATAGGCTACTACTGAGAAGTTGTGATGGTGTATGTGAGTGAGTGAGTGAGTGAGTGAGTGAGTGAGTGAGTCAGTCTGTGAAGTGGCAGCGAAGACTGATAATCATGCCAGGGGTTGAGACGCATCACTGACCCTGGCTTTCATCCAATCCGCTTCACTTGACGCTCGCGCAGCGTTTGACTCGCATCAGGCTGACTCAGTCTCAAACATCACCGAACTGTGTCCAAAAGTGACTCAACTGCGCTTTGGTGTTTTTGACACTGCACCTGCTCCGGATAATATCGTTACGATGACATTCAGAAACACCTCCTTGGATTTATTCTCGCAGTTTTATATCTTTCAGAATTTCTCAACGTTTTTTAATTTCTCGTTGGACGCGATGTACGAGAGAGGAGCGAATTACGAGTCTGAATCCCACAGACCGACTATTAGAGCGCTGCTCGTCGTCTCATATTCCGTTATTATCGTCATCTCGCTTTTCGGAAACGTGGTGGTTTGTCACGTTGTTATTAAGAATAAAAGAATGCACTCAGTGACAAGTTTGTTCATCATGAATTTAGCCATTGCTGACATCCTTATAACTCTCCTCAACACGCCTTTTACACTGGTAAGTTTACACAAGTTTCACTTAATAAGAAAACAATGGGCTACTGTATATTGATGTTTTTTATTTTATTAAATACAATTATTAGGCTACTCGTTCCTTTTTATACAATTCAAAATCTAGACAATTTTGTTATAGGTCAATCGCTCATATAGTCTCTTGGATTTAGATAGTCTATTCAAATGCATTAAACAATACAATTCGCTCAAAAAAGAAACTGTCATTAGATTGGAAAATATAAAGGCTGAAATTCTTGAAATATTAGTAGCCTATATAGCCAAAGTAGTTAATTTATTATAATTTTTTTATATTTGTCTGCCAGATCTATGTGTGGTCTTACCAACAAAAGCCATTATTTATCATGTGACAAGAATACAATTAAATATTACACCTTTATATTAGTTGATATTAATTACTTTAAAAATAAATGTTTGAATAGGCTTTGTTGTACACTCGTGAATAATTATTAAGTATGTAATACTTTCTTACAGCCCTTGACATTTTAGAAACATGAAGTCACAATATTTGTAAAAACAAACAAACGATAATGTTCTAAAAATCATATATCCAACATGAATAAGAATGTTTAGAGCTTGACACATGGGTTTAAAACAGGATTTATAAAATATTTCTCACTGTTATCTTCTTGGACATCCTTATTTGTCACTGAGCCGATTAATAGCTGAAGCAGTTTGTTAATGTACTGGTGTTTGGTGCTGGTGTCTCCAAACAAAACAGAGCATTTTCAAAAGAGTATAGGATCATGCTGCGTAATTCCTCTAGAGTTTTGGTGTGTTTTCTCTATAGCATTGTTAATTGTTTGGCAAAGACTATATCATTCATCTCTGTGTGAGTGGGTGGGGGTGAAGATGTGCATGCATGCTTTTTTATTCTAACATGCATCTGGATCCAAGGCCACTTTACTTGTTCTCTCAGGTTCGGTTTGTTTACAGTACATGGGTGTTCGGGAAAGTGATGTGCCATGTGAGCCGCTTTGCACAGTATTGTTCTGTCCATGTCTCTGTTCTTACATTGGTTGCCATCGCCATTGATAGACACCAGGTAAATGTTCTCACAAACAGCCTTTTGTATAATATTTTCAATGAAACCTTTAGAGTGAATATCTTTTTCACACCTCTTATCAAAACTCAGTGAATCAGTGAATACCAATGTGCAGTCATGATTGGGGATTGTTGCTGTCCATCAGGTGGTGATGCATCCAATGAAACTGCGGATGTCTCGGCTTCAGGGCCTAGCCTGGATCGGTGTCATCTGGCTGATGGGGTCCTGCTTCTCTCTACCTCATGCCATCTACCAGAAACTGCTGCGCTTTGAATTTATGTATGAATTTTCTCTTTTTCTTTCTCATTTATTTTGAAAATCAAGAATTACTTTGTGACAATTTAATTAGATGAAAACAATGATAATGTTATAATGTCATGTTGAAAAACATGTTTACAGTGCAGGGGCACAAGAAATCACTGTTAAATAAAAAAATATTAAAAAGCTGCATTCGAGCTGGGAAACCTTCCAATCATTGGAAGTGTTTGCCGTCATGCCTGAATAGAGAGATAAGTGCTTCAGAGAGATACGTTTTTTTGCCCAGTGAAGCCTCTCATTGTATTTAATCTGTTATCCTTGACTAGGTACACGTATGAGAGCTTGAAAAAGGCTATTTAGTTTATCATGGTTAATTCATTATTTTACATGAAATTGCTTAAAACAATGAAAAATAATAGGCTTTTCGTCATTTAACAATAGTGTGATGTTAAAAGGTTAGTTCACCCCAAAAATTTTTATTCTGACATAATTTACTCACTCATGTCATTTCAAACCCATAAGACTTTGGTTAAACTTCGGAACACAAATTGAGATATATTTAACGAAACCTGAGAGGTTTCGGTCCCTCCATTGAATATCCAGGTAACCAAAACTTAAAATATCTGAAAGGCCACGAATCCATATAAATCAAGCTGTTTAACAGGTCTTGGACATAGCGCACATCAAATTTGACAAACACAGATGCTTGTGCATGTGTCATATGCTAGAACAAATCCTCATTGATTCTTGTGCATCACACATGTTTGAGCTTCCATGTTTACCAGTGTGCCTTGTTTATTTATGTTGATCAATGTTTAGATGTAAATAAAAGCCTAAATGAAATCTGTTAATCATATAAAAAGATCATATCTCTTCACAAGACTTAGGACAAAAAACTCTCAGGTCAGCGTGTCAAGTCAAGTCTCCTTTATTTATATAGCACTTTATACAATACAGATTGTTTTTGTGCAGTCAAGTCAATAATATTGCTGAATATTGCAAGCCAAAGACTACAGTTGCCAGGAACTGAAACTTCATCAGGTGACAGGATGGAGAAGAAGAAAAACCTTGGGAGAAACCAGGCTTTCTAGAATATTAACCAAATCTTATGGGTTTTGCACAAAATGAGGGTGAGTAATTGATGACAGACTTTTCATTTGTGAGTGAACTATCCGTTTGAAAGATTTCTCTTCTTGTCTCTTTTAGCAATAACAGAGTACGGATGGTGTGTCTGCCCAGCTTCCCTCATCCCTCCGATCTCTTCTGGAAATATCTGGATCTTGCCTCATTTGTCCTCCTCTACGTAATGCCTTTAGCAATTATTTCCTTATCGTACCTCGTGGTGGCCAAGAAGGTTTGGTTCCGGAATGCCGTCGGTGATGTCACACTGGCGCAATCGGCCGCTCATCGCAGGAGGAAGAAGACGACTTTGAAAATGCTGATCGCGGTGGTGGCTGTGTTTGCAGTCTGCTGGTTTCCTCTAAACTGTTACGTTGTGCTGCTGTCAAGTAAAATGATCCAGGCTAATAATGCCTTGTACTTTACTTTCCACTGGCTGGCCATGAGCTCTACCTGCTATAACCCCTTCATATACTGTTGGCTCAATCACAGCTTTCGTGCGGAACTCAGAGCCCTGCCTCTAATTGGCCGTATTGTCAAGGGCAATGCCATCCAGCAATCCTAAGGAAGCGCCCAAGATTTCACCATGCTATTTAGGGCCCGAGCACCGATGCTGTGAGGACCCTTTTGGAATTGCTACGTTTGTTATTATTTCTCTTTTAGAATTCCATTATTTGAATGAACAAATATTTGCATATGACAGCAGTATAACAGTCTCCTATGATGCGGTTTATAATTTTTATCCCACTCACGGCTGTCATTTAGTCCTCTCCATCTCAGTGGAAATGACACATAAACCCATCTCCTTCGGAAAAAACTGTTTCATGGAAGAGATTACATAAGTACAAGATGTTAAATAGAAACTCTGTTTTATTTTTCAAGAAAAAAAGTTTACCTAACAGCTAGAAAATCAAATAAACTCCCTAGTGGAACACACTACATGACTTTTAAAATCGGAACAGATTTTAATACGTTGACATCATACACTTGCTGAAATACTGGGCATCATACACAACTGAGGATCACACACTAATAGACTTTCAAGTTGTTCTGAACACAACAAACTCACTCAGAAACATGCGCCTTGTTTCTAGGAGATGCATGACAGATAAAAACGAGGGGCAAGTCATATAGTGTATTTCTACCTTTGGTACAGTAGGATTTTAATGGCACCACATCTCAAACAAAATCACATAAAATCGAGCAAATACAGATGAGGTTTATTTTGGTTTTAAGTTGGAAACAACTGAATTAGATTATTATGCTAATTTATGCTACTTAACCATAACAGCTACCATGTAATCATAATTACTTTTTCTGTTGCAATGCAATGATTTCATATCAGGGTCTTATTTATTTGTTTTATTTATTTATGTGTTATATACAGTATTTTCAGATATTATATATGTGAAGTAAAATGAATTATTTATAGTTTCATGCAATTTTATCCCTGTAATTTTATATGTTCATTTGACATTCTGGGCATTCCAGACAATGGCTGAAAATAGTGATTTTTTGGGGGGATGTTATAGAGATTAAATGTATTATATACTGTACACAGCTAAAGATGTGTGTTGCTTTTACAGCTACACAATGCTCTCCTCTGGGCCAAACAATCTGAGCTTAATAAATAAAATGTAAATTAAACAAATAAAAAAATACTACCTGAGTTAGTATTGATTATAAAAATGATAGGGTGGCCAGGTCTCTGGGCTGAGCTTTCATTCACACCTTGCTAAATTATTCTTGTGCTATTAAGCATATGAACTGAACTCCCATTGCTCTTTCAGCGAGTATGAATAACTGGTGCAGTTTAATGTGACCAGTAGACTTTATATGACAGTGTTAATTATTGTCAGGATTTTAATTTTTTGGCAGATTATGACATGCAATCGACCAAGTCTTGAAACTGTGCAAAAACTCTTTCTGAGGCTTTTCTTATGTGCATATGCAAAGAATAAACAAAGTGAACAAAATATTTAAATCAAATACAGTTGACTTTCTTGGACCTGACTTTAATGTAGGTCTACTGTAATACCAGAGGTCTAAAGTCCAGGGGTCAGAAAGTAAAAGTCCTGCCATATGTTTATTCCACACATGAACTCTGATTTCTGATTGGGCTGATTTCACTAATTATCTCCTGGCTGAAAAACTGTGCTGATTAGCAAATCAGGTGATTGGAACAAAATACTGAGAAGGACATTTACTTTCTGAACCTGGACTTTACACCTCTGTGTAATATGATGCAGCTACAGTAACAAAGGTGATAAATAGAACTGGCTGGATTACTGCAGATATTGTGCCGTTAAGCAAGGCACTTAACCCAGCAGCTGCTCCAGTTGCTCCAGCCTGGGTAAAATGGGGGAAATTATTTGCACTGGACATGCTGTGAAAGGATTGTAAAAATACACCAAAAGCACAATTAGTCCGCAGAGAGATTTGTCAAGAGAGCCAGACGTCATGCCATTTGTCTGTCTAAACCGGGCTAACACAGGTGACTGTTGTATTGTATCATCCTTATAGGATACTCTTGCCCAGTGGGTATTTTGCTTTAAACTGCTGCAAAAAGAGGATTTTACACATACCATAAAATTCAGCCACAGAAGAACTGAATTGCATAGTTATTTTGATGCATTAAATTCCTATATTGCTAATTGATCTTGTGTGACGTTAGTGCGTGTGAGGATGTTTGTCCATGCTGTGTGTATATAAATGTCTATTTGGATTTTTCACAGTTCTGCAAGAATTAATTGTTGTAATTTCTATAGTTGTAAAGCCGTTATAAGTCTTAAATGATATGCTAATGATATGGGTGACACTCATGTATGAGGTGATACTGTAAAATGTTAAGCCTGTGCCTGTTTCCTCTGTGCCTGTGAAGTCAATGTATCTTTCAAAGATAATAAAAGAACCCAAAAATGTCATATTTGCTTGTAATTTAAATACATAAACTATTTAAAAAACATTATACAGTGTGTCAGATGGTCTTGGAGATGTTTCTATTTTTGTAACATGAGCTGCAAACTAAAATATATTTTGTCATGAGAAACACATGTAAGATGCAGACAGCAGTAGATGTGGAAAATTATTGCCTTGGAGTTATTGTCATAAAAAATTGAGAGTACATCAATCTATCAAGCACTTTTTGCTGATGTTGAAAAGCTGTTCTGTTAGACTAATTTAATTGGAGAGAAATTGAACATAATTGAACGAGCTCAATTCTGAAATGAAAGGGTCGGAAGGTAATCAAATTTTTTTTGGTGGTTGCAATTGTGGGAGAATCTATAAAGTCAGGAACACACCGAGTAAACAAGGTTTCTTTATGTCACCAATGGAGTCAATTTGTAGAAGTGTTCCTTTTTTACCCTGTTCTCAAAGTGGTGATATCTTCTGAAAATATATTTTTTGTAAGTGTTTGACACACATCTGCACATGCAGTTGTAATAGCATTATTCAAACATTTGTGAAGGAGATAATGTCACTATGGGAGTGCCAATCATACTAAATCCTGCTTTTTCAATTGTCTTATTAAAACTAGCTAATTCAACACAATTACCATAGAAAGAGATTTAATTCATGCAAAATGTTGTGTGCAACCCACGTACATTTATAAAATAGATGTTATAACAGACATTATAACTTATGTTATAAAGTTCATGTTGGGATTACATGATTCATTTGTGCTTTTTTTTATTACATTTTTTTTAGGGTATTTCAAATTGGAGAATGTTATTGTAACAATTCAGGATAGTTGCTAGTGAATGTCAGGGACAGTGCACATTCACAGGCCATATTTGATCTAAACAGATACCAGTATGCTGAAAAAACAGAGGAACATAACACCTAACGGTTTGGGTGAAAAGTTATAAAATGAACTTGTCATTTTTATGTTAATCATATTCATGTGAACCATATTCAATTTAGGACATATTAGGACATGTCATTTAAAATGTCTTTTTCAAGTATAGCAGGGGTGCATTTCGTACAACGACGTAACTACCCACCACAGTACAATGCATCGTTGAAGAAACTAACTAGCTCACAACTGTGCCATAACCAGTCGCACCTCTAGCGTTTGAACCACGTTAGTTCAACAATTCAAGATTGTCCTTAATGACGTTGTAATCATTCCACTGGAGGCGAGCTTGACGAACCAAAGTGCAGTTTATAGCAACATAAACTAAATACAAAAACAAAGGAATAGCATGGCGTGGCATGGAACTCACCCAACAGTGGTTACACAAACAACACTTAAACAGGAACAAGGGGCAAGGCTATTAACAAGACAAGGGACACTTGTGAACATAATCAAGACAATTAACCAATGACAAGACAGGACACATGGCAGGATCAAAAGACTAGAACAGGGAATCACATGACAACAGGAAACATGACAGAGACATGAGACAAGAACATGAAACCTGAACATGACACAAACCAAAACAACCCGTGACAGACGTCATGTGCAGGTGGTGGAGTAATAACGTCTGCTAATTAATCAATTTTAGATTGCAGTTACTGTATTTAACATTATTATAGTTCTGTCATGACAACTCTCTGAGAGTTTGGCATGGTAATGAATATGCTACGCTGCTGCTGCTGCTTCTGCTGTTATTGCTGCTGCTGCAGAGCAAGCATGGAACTTGCCACTGCCAATACACACACACGACATGCTGCTGCTGTACTAGCATACATGAATCACCCCTTCAGCAGATCTATACAGGTGGAGCTGGGGAAGGTTTCTGAAAGCGCGCTGCAAACTTCTACAGCAAACTATAAGCAAGTATTTTTGAATGTTGAGCAGCAAGATTATTGGCTAATGATATAGAAGGAATCAATCAGCTGTGCCATATAGAGAATGATGTGATTGCAAGCAGAATGGGTTAAGGACTTATCAGCCCACACCATCTGGAGTTTAATGACAGAACTTCGTATTTAATTCACGTTACCATGCAGTATTTGGTGTACACTTTACTCCCGTCCCGTATATTTGGTGGACACTTTACTCCCTCAGCTGCTTTCTCCATGTAATGTAATGTACTTTTTCTGACATGCTGCTGTAATGAACTGAGGACTACTTCACTGTTTTGTTCCCTGTATTTTTATTTGATGTATGATTCACCACGGATTCCCTCCTACGTCCTATTCCAGGGTTCCTTTAACCATTATGCACATGTGCAGTCCTCAAAAACGATGATTGATCACAATTCAATCAACATATCTAAAATATATAGATAAAAGTGTGTATGTTTAAATGTGATGAAAGATATAGAATGTACAGAATTTTAGCCTACCCCCGCGAAGTAAGGAAAGGGGCCATCTGGTGGTGGCGGGGTGGATGGAGAAAAAGAAACATTCTGAAATCTTCAGGATGGAGGGGATAGCCTGTCTGGTGGTGTTAGGGATGATGGAGGGAGGACCCGACTTGGTGGAGTAGGGGGATTGAAAGAAAGGTCCCGTCTTAGTGGAGGCGGGGAGGATGGTGGTAACTGGAGCGACAGCATCTGCGAACTCAGACATGTGTAAGTACTACCCTTTTATGCTACAGTAAAAATGATATGATTGGATAGATGAGAAGGTAATTAGTGACGTGAACGATTGAGTCTTCCTGGCAGAACTTGCGCTAGCTTCTTTTCCATCCACGTATGTTTGCAACAGTGTTGGTCATTGAAACTATGGTTTTAGGAAATGCCAAATCATTCAACTGTTGGTAATGACAGAACCACAGTTAGTAATGACAGTGAACACAGTTGGCTAATGATGCTTTTGGGAAACACCCCAGGATGCAAATCAGACCAAAAAAAAACAACAACAAAAACATCAAGCTCTCACCTCCAACTGCTGGTTTTATCTAAGCCTTTAATTCAGTCACTTATGCCCTGTCGTGCCCCATTTTCGTGATTTTTTCCCCCAGCAGTCAGACAGCGTTGTGCCGTTTGCTAGGAAATACAAAAAAAAAAAGTAAAGCCTTTTCTATGGTTTTTCACTTATTTTATAAGGTTCCATAAGATGCAATCACACAAAATGAGCTAAAAGCATAAAATGTTTTCACAAGGCTTTGACCCCATGATGATATTTCAGGTTTTTTTAAAGATTTCTTTTAACATTCTGTTTTTCGAGCCTTTCATGACATAACCTCAAATGACATCCTTGTAATAGTGTAGCTCTTCACTGTTTGGTATTCAGATAAGAGGGACAGCATGTTTTGGAGTGTGTAAGAACAGTGTTCATTCCAATCCACTAAAATTTGTGCAAGTATGTGCTTTAATTCATAAGCTAATTCTGTCTGGAAAACGCAAGGTTACACTTTATTTCAATGGTCCACTTTATACATTCTACTAACAATAGGTAACTTTGCAACTACATATTAGAGTAGACTGTTAGTAGACTGATGTCACAGAGCAGAAGGAGACGAACAGGTAACGTAAACAGTGTTTATTGAACAGTAAATGTAATGGTAAAAGGTAGCAGGTGAGTAACCGGATGTAAACAGTTTCTGATGTGTTTTGATGATGAAAGTGAACCAGTCTCTTATCTGCGGCAGGTTTGGAGTTTGGTGAAGGATCCAGATGGCTGAAGGCGGACAGAAGGAGCCGGGTGGCTGACAGAAGAAGACGGAAGATGGTGGAAGTATGATGAAGGTAAGTAGTCCGTTCGTAATCAGGTAGGTGGATAGTGTGATGGAAATTTTAATTCTAGATGTGTTTCTTTTACTTTAGATGTGTTTCTTTTACTTTAGATGTGTTTCTTTTACTTTAGATGTGTTTCTAAATATTCTTTAGAAACGTTGAACTTTTATTTACTCATAAGCATTTAAAGGAATATAATCATATGAGCTAAAGCACAATAATAGAATATGTAACCAAACATTTAGACATGCATAAGTTAGAATAGGCTTGCAAGAACAATATGTTCTAAGAAGAACTAAGTAGCAATAGACTATGTGTACTCCAAGTGACCTTTTGTACTCCAAAGTGTGAAGAATATATGTGTGTGTAGTTTTGTTCGAACTAAAGATAGGCAATAGGTGTGAAAAAGAGAGCAGTGGCTGAGAGCGGGGTTTTTGGGCAGGCAGGGCATTGTTCTGTCCAGATAGAATTTATGTTAGAGAAGAGATCTTGAACACAGACGTATACAGACGTTTCCTTTTAAGGTAAACGAGACAAATCTTTATGACAAATGCAACCCACTCAGGATATGTTGGGGGTATATAATCTTGGCAAAAGGGACTGACCTTTGCCTTCTCATATCAGACGTTCTCTGTATGTGAATGCCAATTTCTTGCAAGAAATAAACTTTTGATACTTTGACTTTTCGAAGATTCCACTTGTCTGTTTTCCTCCTCACTCTTCAAATAGAATAATTTCCACAACAATAGCGATCTCAGAGAAGGAGTCAGGTAGTCGGTAGTGCAACGACGAGACCAGACAACTGGCAGAGTGAAGGTGTGTGGTTTATGAAGGGAGCGGGTGATGCAGGATGATGATGTGCAGGTGGTGAGGACAGGTGATGGTGATTAGTACTCAGGGGATTGAGAACGAAGTGGGCGGAGTGATGATGTCTGGTGTTGATGACGGTGTCTCTGTTACAACTGACAGGTTAGGGTTCAGTTTATAAGAATAATATGGCATGTAGTTGGAAAGTCATATAGTCCGTAGCATGTCTGCTGGGGGGCCATCACATTAAAGTGTTAGCAGATATAAAGCAGACTACAAATACTCTACACTGTAAAAAATTATTGTGATTTTACGGTAAAAGACGTAAATGCTACAATGAAAAACAGTTATTTGGTTTACAGAAATTTTCCGTACTATATAGTGAATAACTGTAATAGATACCTGTAATATGGATCCACTGGAGGCAAGTTTTAAGAGAACCCAAGTGCAGCTTTAATTAAACAAAACATAACAATAACCAAAAAACATGGCGTGGCATGAAAATATGACATGGACAAAGACTTACTAACAGTGGTTTACAGGAAACAATACCTGACCAAGACACAGGCAAACATGAGGGCTTAAATACATACAAGACTAACGACCAGACAAGGGACACCTGTGAACGATGATCAAACAATCAGACAATAAACTCATGACAAGACACATGGCAGGATCACATGACTACAAGGGATCACATGACAGACAAGGAAGCAGACATGACGTGAACAAAACCGTGACAGAATCCCCCCCTCTAAGGGTGTCTCCCGACGCCCAGCAAAACATAAAAGTCCAGGTGGGTGGTGGAGCGGAGGTGGTCTTGGGGGAGGGATGGTGGGGCCAGGCCCGTGCAGGGGGACGGGACATGGGGCGTGACGTGGACGGGCCTGGGACGTGGCGTGACGTGGACGGGCCTGGGACGTGCCATGGCGTGGGCGGACCTGGACCGTGGCAAGGCGTGGGCGGACCTTGCAATCAATCAGTCTCTTGCAATCAAACTCCCACACACACTAAGGTGTAACCTACAATTTACAACACAGTAACTGTCATCAAAATTTTAGCCATAGTTTACATCAGAACATCCCTCCAGAGTACACTGTTATAATGACAACATGACTAAGCAATTTTACTGTCTTATCCGTACACAATGACACAAGGATTTGTCATTCTGATGGCACTGACATGTTCATTGGCACAGATATTTACTTTTGAGAGATGAACTAAGGATTTTGAGCAAGCGACTGGCTTGCAGGTAATCCATGGTGTTTTGCTATTTGTACGAATTGTTTTGAGAAATGCATTTACTGTTTTGCAAATGTCGAGGATGATTCGAGAAATGTACCAAAGTGACTGAGAAAAACTGTAATGTAGTGAAAAAGAACAAGCCATTGTACTATAGACAAGTCATTTACAGTGAAAAACCATAAAATTACATTCCGCGAATTCCCTGTGTGACACCTCACATTTGATGCATCTCATTGAAATAACTGGTTCTTTTTAGTTTTACTTCGTTTTTTGTAATCAGTTACATGTATGTGCAGTAGATTTTCTTTCGAAAGGGAAGTTGCGCTGCGTCCCCTAGAGGGCGCTATGGGAAATGCCTCCAGCGTGACTGGTGTCTGAAGCATGAGTCTAAACATGACAATGAACTTGACATTGGCAGGCAGCAGCCTATGATGCCACCACTGGTGCGACCGAGAGTATAAAAGGGCACCTGTGAAATACTTCATCCTTTATCTTGTTTTCAGGAGACTATTTGTTTGTATACGAGTAAGGAGCTCGTGCGTTTAGCTCCTGAGGGAGCAGAATGCAAGCATTGTGAGGATTTCTCAATGAAAAGCTCCTTTCGCACCTTTCCATTTCTCAAAGGGAATTTTGTCGACTCTCCTAAGAAGCTGGATGCGCTAGGAATGATGCACTCGCAAAACTGACTACAAGAGACCGGTAAGGAGCTTTTTCCTTTCTGCTCTCTCCTGAGAGATAGTAGGCTAGTAAGCGTTTGCATGAGCACGTTCGACTCTGAAAGGAGTTTAAGGAACTCATAGCGATGCATTCGTGTCTGTTCTCGTTTGATTCCTTTCAGAATCTGATGTTTGAACTAGTGCCATTGACTATGACAATGCAGTTGCAGTAAATTGTTCCACCTGGACTTGATTCTCTCCTGATGGATGAGAGTTGAGCACCTGCACTTTGTGGTTTGGGTTCTGCAGCCGCCATTATGGTGAGGTGGGATTGAGTGTGGGCGTTGTAGGCAGAGCAGGGACGAGTCGAACAGGAAGTTTCCCTTTTTGACTCCTCTTCTTGGCTCAAATAATACTATTGTCTTAGATACAGAAGAGTGTGGTAATTATTATTATAAGAATTATGAGTTATGGAAAGTTATCCCTGTACCAATGACAGATTAGATCTGGTTTGGCAGTATGAGACAGACATGACAAAACATATTTGTCAGTATATAATTACCCCCCTCCTGTAAATAACAGAGCTCCTCCTGGATAGCAGTATTGAGTAGGCTTTCTGTAAGCCTCCTTGTTAAGCTGTCCTGAGCATTGGACGTTGTTAGGCCACTTCTCGCTTTAGAGAGTTATGCTGAGGTCTCTGTCCTCAGAGCTCAGCTAGGCGGTATGCTAGGTTGTTAGGCTCTCTTTGAGCCTCCTTGGAGCTGCCCTGAGTATAGAACATAGTTAGGCCTTCTCTTGTTTTAGAGAGTCAGCATATTGAGGCCTCCATTTGAGGAGCCAGAACTGGCCAGTAGCACTAAGTTAGGCTCTTTTCCTGCATGTAGGTTTTCGAGTACTTTTTTAACTGTTGTTTGTTCGCTCCCCTCAGCTCCATCTGTTATATTAGTGTCAAGGTGCTAAGCCTTCTTTAGGCCTCCCTGACAGACATTGAATGAGGCTAGGCCTTCTCTTTCTCAAAAGAGGTGTTATCATAAGGCCTCCATCATCAGAGCTCAGCCAGGGTTGTTAGGACTCCTGTTATATAGCTTCCTTGACAGGCGTAGGACGTAGTGTATTCGTCCCATGAGCTCAGACATAGGCTAAGTGGTTAGCCTCCTTGGGTATGGGCCGGCAAGCATTTCTAGGCCTCCTCTCGCTAGAGAGGAGTTATCTTACTGAGACCTCCGCTCCTAGAGCTTGGCTAGGCGGTAGACTAGTATGCTTGTCAGGCTCTCTGTGAGCCTCCTTTGCTACTAACCTTAGTGTGGAGTGTTGCTAGGCCTCCACTCATTTGGAGAGTCGTTGTATCTACTCTGCAGAGCTTCACGGGCCAGTTAGACTGAGTTTTTAGCTCTTTCTGAGTTTTCTCTGTACTGCACTTGGGTTAGAGCATTGCTAGGCCTCTTGTTTGAGGTCTCCACACTTCAGGGCTGTCTGAACAGAAGTTCTGAGTGTTGGCTCTCTGTGAGCCTCCTTGGACACTGGCCTGAATATGAACGGAGTTAGGCTTCCTCTCTTTAGAGTCATCCTGTTAACCCTTTAGAACCGAACCGGATGTGTCCACGCCGACACAGATCAGCAAGCTGTATTCATTGTACCGTAACTCTTTAACCGTTTGCACTATCAAAACCATTCAAATTGCGTCAAAAAACATTCATATACGGCTTATTACGGTAATTTCATGCTTTCCGTCAGCAAAGGACAGGAGTTTTCTGGCAGAGCGGGAAGGAAGGATTTGAACCGAGATACGAAGCACGGCAGGTTAGAGTGTTTTGGATTGCATAAAATAATAAAAGAAACGATCAAATACATGGTGAAAGAAGTGGCAGACAGCAGAAGAGGGGATTGGGATGATTTTTAATGAAACTTGGGAGGCGGATGGCCGGTACTTTTTCACGTATCTTTACATGTGATGTATGCATGTGATGTGTGCGTGCCTAATATGAATGGACGCATTTGTATGTGTGCGTGTGTAAAAAAAAAGTATCCTAAATGAAAGCTGTGCAACCCAATGTCACAAAAAAGACTTGTATAGTTGTATTATACCGTTCATGATTTTTCTTTTTCTTTTTTCTAAATAAAAATCTCTTTTTTTGTCTATTTAAATTCTATTTACAAACTCACCACACACAATAATGGTCAATAACTGTAATTTGTTGAAAGCTAATCTTTTTCTGAAAAAGATGACACCTTGCACATGAAGATAGCACATTGTTTTAGAATTTTACAGTAAAAAAAATCTAAATATGTGAAAAACACCTATTTTAGCTTCAGGTTCTAAAGGGTTAAGGCCTTTGTTCTTGTGAAGCTCCGGTCTATGATCGTGTTGCTGGTGTGCACCTGAGGGATGAGTACTCCTTTGAGTCCTTCGACTTAGCTCAGCCAATCGGGCACTCATCCCTACAGCATGGTGGCGTGGGTTTTCTGTTCCTCATAGCGCCATCTAGGGGACGCAGCGGATTAAGAATTCAGAGGCCCATGGGCACAATGTTTTGTAGTCAACAATATCAAGACATTTCCCTGCGTAGTGTAACTCACTGGCATATGTAAGCACATACTGCCTCACCTCTACCAATCCAGTTCTATAAATCAGATTCTTCCATAATTAACACACAAACATTTCTTCCCGTCTGTCTCTCTCTCTCTCCTCCTCAGGGGCTTAATAAAGACGCCTTACTCTCCTCTTTTCCATTTACAACAACCTTCTCTCAGTCATTTTGAACTACGACGACTACTCCCACAGTCCGCTAGATTCAGTGCTGGGTTATTTGAAGACTGTTACGTGCTTTCCACAATTTTATTTTACCACAAATTATTTTACCATTTAATGCATTTAGTTATTCTGCCACTTATTTAATATAGCGGTTAATGAATTGGAAGTGCCCACACAATCACAGAAAATAGCTTACTTTCACGTTGCTAAGGTAAATAGAGGAAATCCAAACAAGCAGACTGTGCTATGAATATGGAGATCAAAGTTAGAAGTGAACAAATAAACCATGCAGGCAATCTTTTGAACAAAAACTGTTATTATTATTTTAATGTATACTTATGCATCACATTTTTTATGTTTTAAATGTTGCTGAAAATAATCTAATAAGCTTTTTAACAGCAGGCAAGTATGTCAAAATGACCATTCAGATGACAAAAAGGCAATTTTTTCACAAAAAGTAGGACATTTGTGCAAAAGTAGGACATTTAAGA
The DNA here is from genome assembly GCA_033366665.1 of Phoxinus dragarum. NCBI lineage: Eukaryota > Metazoa > Chordata > Actinopteri > Cypriniformes > Leuciscidae > Phoxinus > Phoxinus dragarum. The sequence goes on along the minus strand of JARPMJ010007281.1, from coordinate 23,762 downwards.
GGCACATTGTAATGCAGAGATGTAAATAGGGGTTCAAGTTTTTAATAAAAATTATAGAATGATACAAAAACTACAATGTCAATTTCTCAAAGGAATGTGGTGTGTTTTTGTGCCAGATTTTAATTATAAAACAGTTTTATAGCACTGTTTTATTGATTTGAAGAATCATGTGGTACTTTATTTAAATTGTACACTTTAGACATTCTATTAACAATAACTTTGTGACTACATGCCAGCTAACTCTCATTAGTGTATTAGTAGACTTAGGCAAGGGTTAGGTGTTATAATAAGTTAACTTGCAATGTTACTTATGTTAAGTAGAATGTCTAAGGTGGACCATTGAAATAAAGTGTTACCTCTTACTTTACTCAAATTAGACTTTGCTCATAGGAATAGAGATTCATTCATTATGTTTAAAAATGGTTTAAATTATAATTAATGAATAGGTAAATCACACGAAACCATATATTTTTTCATATGTGCAATGTAGAATATAAATATTCTGCCATCATATGCTCTTAGAACAACCCTTCCCACTTCTGTAGTCGAAATTAGGTTGTTTTTTTGTGTGTTGTTAATAGGAAGAAAAAAAAGGAAATAAAAATTGATATGCATCAAATGGTTGTTAAGATGTAAAATCATATGACCAAACCAGCAAATGCGAACACGATATCTGTGCATGAAAAAAATTATTAACACTTTGCATTAGTACAGAAACCATACGTTTTAAAGATAAGGATTCTATCAACTTGGTTATTAAAATTATCTCAGAGCTTCCCAGAATTACGAATTAAGGGGGAGCACATATGCATGTGAGTCATAAACTCATGCATGATAAAGCCAGTATGTACTATCTTCTTTAATGTTTTTTTTTTTTAACTTTACATGCACTTGGTTGATGCTTTTATCTAAAGTGACTTGCATCACATTCAAGGTATATATTTTTTATTTTTTTTAATCAGTTCATGCATTCCCTGGGTAACCCATAAACTTGGTGTTGATAGTGCCATGCGCTATGTACTGTTTGTGCTATAATAATGTTTTTTAAAACAAAAGAAATTAATTCATTGTCATTCTGCCATTCTCATTTACATAAATGCAAACCAAAGATATTTTTAAGCACATCCTGCAATCTATTTACAGAGGTCTCTTAAACACATCACATTCTCCGGAACGTTTTGCCTTTCAAATGATGTTTTATATTTTCTTATATATAAAAAAAACATTTGGTTCTTGTTTGAATAAAGAAAAAACAAAACAAAATGAGCTCTAGATCTAAAACCCAGCTATAAAATGGATTTTAGAATTTATTTAAACACGTGTTTGATCAAGTAGTCGTGTATATATATTTTCTACCTGTGAAAGCAGTTACAACAGCAGTAGAGCACAATGTGCTCATTGTGTTTTTATATATACAATCTGTGATAATGGTGTTTACATTTACAAAACAAATGAAAGCACGTTAACTTGTTTAATTACATGAAAACCACCCAGATAAAGAACAAGTGTTATACATTTTAACAGTCTTGAATTAGGTGAAAATGAACCCATGTATAAAGACTGTTAAAAGAATGAGTGTGTAGATTGATTTGCTCCTCACCTGCTGTTACCTTTGCAACTCCCCACTGCTTTCTGTTGCTTTGGATTATACAGTAAACTAATGAGGAATATCAGGAGAAAACCACATATGAATAACTTACACGTAATAAATACATTAACACACACAGCTTTTGAGCAATGGGGAGCAGTGTTAAATGTGAGAAGTGTTCAAAATATCAGCTATCTACTTATTTGTCTCAGCTAATGATTCATTAACAGAACTTTTGACAACAACAGCCCATCTTTAAGGAGGAATGTTTGGGTGCTTCTCAAACAAAAGGCTGCACCCTATGAGGCTGTGTCCTTAGTCCAGTCCTTCAGAGGCTTGTACTGTACATTTCTTGTTAGAGTCCACAACATTAAATGCAAGAATGAGACCGTCTAGTGAACATGGCGTCTTCATAAACGTTTCTGCCCCATGGTCACTACGCAAAACTACTAATAAATTATAATTAGAAATAATAAAAATGCCGCTTTATGTTAACTGCCTTTCTATTAATGAAGTACACATAAATCACAGGTGAAGTACACAACCATCTGTGGTTTCCCAGTATTTTACATCAGGCACAGTTTTGCATTATTTTAAAACAAAACAAAACCTTTATCTTGTTGAACTCTTTTTGAAATCTTCCTTTGCATTATGTTGTGAAATTGGACAAGCTCAGTGCCGATTTATTCTGTTAATTCTTTTTTTGTGAATTGAAAGGTCTGCACTGAATTGTGTGTGTGGGATTGGAGGATACAAAGGATGCATCCCTCAAAACAGGCAGGATGAAGAACCCAAATGAAGGCTGCCTTCAAAGGATCCTTTAAATTGGGACGTCCTTTGAGTTTGACCTGGCAGCCGAGATATGCAGCCTTATTGGACTCAGCCTTCCGATTGAGAACAACTCATTGTGTGGTTGTGTGACAAGAGAAACAGCTGCGGACATTTAGAGCTCACCAGAAATGCCTAGAGAAGCTATTCACATGGCTCAGAGAGGGGGTGGATAAGAGAATGGCAGCCAAATGCAGATGGCTCCTTTGCTTTATCTGTGAGGAAGTTAAAGCTGCTTCCTGCTCAAGTGTACATCCCACAGTTCCATAGAACCCTTCATTTCACCGGCTCTCTCAACTGCTAGAAGATTAGCATCCTACTCTCACCCTTTACTGCGGTCACAATAGGTTTTGACCATCTGAAATGACTTGAACTGAATGGGCAATCGGAAATGACATAAATTCAAAATGGTAAAATACAGTATCTTATTATTATTATTAAAAGTATTGAGTTTAGAGTCAATCTGTGACATTTAGATCATTTTTAGGGGGTAAAATACCTTTTCACTAGACAAATTCATATGACAGTGTTCACCAAAATCAGGCAAGAAGCATGCAATTCAATTCTCCTGTGATCACATGTGTATGAATGGAAGTAAATGGAGCACAAAGTCTAGTTTGATGGCACCTTAAAAAAAAACATTGCTATATCTCTTCCCTCATCTTTACAGCTGGATCTCATCCAGCCATAAATAAATAAATAAATCAGCCATAATACTCCTCATCACTGCCTGCCTCCATCATGTTACCTTTGGATGGACAGATCACAATCATTTATCATGATACTGACAAAAAACTTCCGTTTTATGCTGACTTTTAACATCCTGAATACAGAACCAGGAGAATCAGACGTAATGTGTCAAATTCTTTTTGTTTAAATTAATTCTAGTTAATCTAAATAGACTTGCTGAAATGACTCAAAATCCACCCAGACATAAATTCCCAACTGTCAGCAGTGTTCCATTGTGCTCCGGGACAGACATGTTTTAGGAATTCTAAAATGCTCTAACCAAAGACAACGTGTTACCTGACATTTAAAAGTTGTATCTGTTGTTTAAATAAGTCATTCTCTCTTAAAAAATGCACTTGAAATTTTAAGTAATAACAGGAAAAGAATGTCATTGTGGTCCAAAACAACACTGGACCCCACAGACTTCAATTGTATGGAAAAAAACAGCTGAAACATTTTTCAGGATATATTCTTTTGTATTGGCAGAAGAAAGAAAGTCATACGGGTTGGAATGACATGAGGGTGAGTAAATAAATGAATTTGTGTGTGTGTGTGTGTGTGTGTGTGTGTGAACTATCCCTTTAAATATTCTAGCATGAAAAGATGCCAAATTATCAAGAAATATTTTTCATAAATAGTTTCTTTTCTGCAATCAAAATGTTTAAACCAAACACAGGTTCTTGTGAATATTAATTTGAACTTTTAGTATTACTTTTCCTCCAGCAAAAGGAAACAACAACACAAATATCCTAATTATTAGAATAATTTAGATCTTTTGTGGTAGGCTATTAGTTGGTTTGTCCCACTTTAAAACATTTCATTCACTTGGATAAAAAATAAAAAATCTGTAAATTATCAAAAGAAAGTTGCAAGTATTAATAAGTTGATACACTCATGTAAACTGTCAATATCCTAATTAGATCTTTATTTCCCTCATATTAGGCATGAAGAAAACATTTTCTTGCCATTGTGTAAATAATTCACACTCACAGCTACGGACGATTGCAGTCTCTCCTATTAACCTGCTGATGCATGTCTTTGGATAGTTGAAGAGCAGTGCTACCCACTGAGCCACTGTGCACAAAAACAAACATGACTCTGAACCATATGATTATTTAAAACATCACCACTAATGTCTTTCACTGGATCTACACGATGCACAATAACACCTAAACACATCCCACTCCCTTGTTCCCTCCTTATTGTTCATATAATATACTTATCACAGCATCTTACGCTGATCGGCTTCAATGGGTTATACCTATTTTTGCTGTCTTCACATACAGGTCAATTCTCCGAGCATGATCATCATCAGATGATTTTCTGTTTCTACATGAATGTTGTGGTTCATGCATTCAAAACCAAATTCTTTCTCTGTTTTTATATGGTCCTCTTTTCTTATGTCTTAATTATCTGTCACAATCTTATCCTTTCTTTGTATGTGCCACATGGACACTGCGCTCCCCATACTAGGACCACTACAGCCAAAATTTTGTTTTGACTAAACTTGTCCATTAGTTACTCTGTTACACAGCCATTAAAAAATGCTTTGAGAATTGCCAGATCCTGGCTCAGACAAACAGTGTAGGCAGCCACTTAGCAGCATTCCCAGGTGGCACATGTCTATGGAAACGGATTTCATTTTCAGAGCAGCCCCGCCACAGACCAACAAAATTATCTTAAATTTTGTATACAGTTGATTGATAAAGAACATGAATCAGGGCAACAACTCACTGCGTGATGTAGCCTATATAATGCAGTTATAAAGGCCTTAAATTTCAAGATATCAGGGCAACTGCCAACAATTCACGAACTGCCTGTTTTTGTTTACTTTTCATGAACTTTCTATTTGTTTCTATTAGTCACCTGTTTTCATTTGCTACTATACTCCTCGTTTGTTACTATGGTTTCTGATTAATGAGTCATCACCTGTTGTTTGAGTTCATCACCACGTGTATTTACATTTCTACTTTTCATTTTGTCTGTTTATGTATGTGTGGAACATGCTTTTACGCTGCCTTCCAGCATTGAAGTTTTATTAAAGAACGATTTTGTTTATTGAAACCTGTTTCATCATCTTCATCTGGACAGATCATGACAGAATACCAGACCCACAAAGGATGGAGACTGTCTCCATAATTGTAGCGACAATGGGAAATTTCCGTATCTTTGAATTGTCTGAGCATCTGCCATTGGGCCGTCTGTAGTGACATCACGCTCATGGAGGGGTTCTGGGTCGGACTTGATGACAAGAGCCAGGTGGTGATGCCGAGAGGAAACTCCTGCTGGACCCTGGCTGAGTATATCAACATTGCCTAATGGGTGGAAGGATCTTCTTTTACAGTGAGCGAGGTAGCTGAGGATCCCACTGCCAGCATCCAACCCCATTTCCCATCCATCATGACCCCCAGAGCCAGACCCAGCACCCACTGTGGAGATGGAGCCAGAGCCCACCACAGAACGAGAGACTAGTCTCTCCCCTGTGAAGGATCCCTTTACCACTCAACCAGATAAAGCGTTGTCGGGATAATTCCGGTTTCGCGTATCTACCCCCGAAGTGATAAAATTCTCTATAAAAATTTTAAGGCCAGACAAGTAGTTTGTTAAGGCTTGGTTGGTAGGGAATTACAAACCTGGCACATATATTCAAATGCGCATAACTATAGAATTTATTCTTAATGCGCACGTGAGTGCCATCAGTGTTTCTCACAGGTTCGCGTTTAAAGTCTGTGAGAGAACGATATCTTACAGACCTTTACGGTCAGATCTCGGTCTTAGCGGCCCTCTAATTTAATAACTAATGATCGTTGCGACGGAAGTGAATCAATTAAAACTAACTTTAGCTGGAAAATATATTTATTCAAGAACCGCTATAAAGCCAAAACAATCTGTTACCTTAAATAATCCGTTTATCACTGTAAAGCCGCTTTGAAAACAATCTACATTGTTAAAAGCACTATATAAATGAAGATGACTTGACTTGACTTGATATTACATCTGAGCCAGTGGGAGTGACAGTGGAGCTGGAGGAGAATGATTGGCTTACAAACTGGAGTTCAGAGGTAATGCTTCCCACCCTGATTCCCACCCATGTACCTCTACTGGCATTTGAAATTCCACCAATCAATGAATCATCATTTTCATTGCTGGAATCCCCATCTAGCACAATATTGTCTTCACTGCTACCATCCCTGTGTGTTTCAATGAAGCCAGCCACTTCTTCAGGCCCACCGCCGATGGCTCCGCCATGCAACCTGGATCCACCTTGGGACTTTGAGTTACTATCTCCAGCGTGGCATAGGGATTCCCTGGCTCCACCTCGTCCGTCTGAGCCCACAACTCCACCTTGGTCCGTCCGTCGTCCCGTCGGCTTCACAGGGCTCCCGTATCCCACTGGTTCCACCTGGGTCATTCATCGCCACAGACTTCCAGCCTGTCTACTGCCCTCTAGCCCTCCGGCTCCTCCATTCCTCAGGCTTCACCGGGGTACTTGCTCACACCGGCGTCACCTCGGTCCATCAGCCCCCAGGCTCCACCTTGGCCGCTCGTCGCCGGGACTCAGCCTCCGTGTCCATCGGTGTCGCCGGATCTCTTGGTCCATCAGACTTCATCTGGAACTCACCATCTCCCTGCGTCACCTCAGTTAGTCGGGCTCAAGTTTCCACTGTGGCTCCTCCCTCCATCAGTTCCTCGTCCTGGCTGCCTCTCACTATGCTCTGGGCTCTCGTCGGCCGTCTACTCATCCATGGATTCTACCACCATCCACTCCTCCATGGACGCTTCCATAGTCTACTCCACCCTCGTCCATCTGTCTGACATCTCTGCCTGTATCAGGCCTTCATCATGTCCTCATCCACCTCCAGAGCCCCCTCCCCTCCCCCCCGCAATCAAACTGTTATGGCGCAAAGTTATGTCACAAAATTTATATTTTAGATAAGACAAAAGTCATGTATACATTTTTCGCAATTAATCTCATGATTTCTGACCAGAATTTATAAAGCATATAACAAGTAAAACTGAACAGTAATAATGTCAAATTCAGTTAATATGTTTAAAAATGATTTAATTAATATTTTAAAGGGACAATTCACCCAAAAATGAAATTGTCATCTTTTCCTCATCCTTACGCTGTGCCAAACTTGAATAATTTTAGAACACAAAAGATATTTTGAGAAATTACTCAGCTGACTTTAACTAAATATTAAGTCTTTCTCATAAATCATTCCCTTCTATACAGTACATTTTTGTCTTATGTTGGATAAAATATTAGACTTAACATTGTTAAAAATGGAAATCATATTAGTTTACTTTGGTTTAAGCTCTGGTCTATTTTGTTTTCAGTTTTGTGATGTTAATGTTTTTATGTTCATTTGAAATAAAAAAAACTATAACCAGAGCAATGTGAGTTTTCCATTCACACAACTGCATCACTCCTCCGTCTCTGTGTGCGGTCTCTGCAGAAGCCTTTGAAATGGCACACCCCGCAGAGCAATCCCTGTGGTAGTGCATTTTCATTTGATGCCTTTTAGCCAAACACATAAATACACACAAAACACGTACTCCTGCTGCACCGCATAAAATCACCGCAAAAAAAACTCTATACCTAACCTCGTTCTTACGGAAAAAAAAACACTGAGATCAAATGCTGCATTCACTCCATCTCAACATAATATTACATAGCCAGAAGGATTCAATTATGGTAAGGGCTTGTTCTGTGCCATCCCTCTGCTGCCAGGGAGCTTGATACAGATTGTGTGGCGAAAAGTTCCTGAGGATTTGCTAGTGGGTTTCGGATAGGCCACGCTCTGATTAGCATTGCTGTGAATAAGCTTTATACTTCGGTTAACATTATAACCACCCCTAATGCTAACAGCGGGGCTAGCGGGTTCAGTAATACAGCCAGGGCTGTGCAGATCATCAACAGTGCTCATGCTATGACTAATACATTTGACGCTCTGAATGGTATTCTCTGCTGGGTAACTGCTTACTCCGTTGCTAATATCAGTTGCAACAATGCTAACATTAGCTTCATCACACAAACCTGCATCTGTCACACCAGCATCATCAGGAGGAGTACAATGTGTCCTCACCTGGACTGACGTTTGCTGTGGTGGTGGTGTAGAAAGTAACACTAGCGGAACATTATGACCGTAAAACAGTGTCTGTGGGATATGTACCTGAACAGATTCTCGCACTTTTCCCTGCTTTTCTACACTGAATCCTGGCTCAACTTTCTGCCCTGTTTCAATTGGCATGCTTGCAGTTTGATCTGTGACTTTAGAATGTTTTAGCATCACTCTTCCAGCAAAAGGAAAGACTGTAATTTTCATTCTGCTCACTTGCTGCCTACCTGAGGGATGCATGTTTGAGCAAGCATTTTTTTTACGCTCCAGCTGGTGCTGACTTACAGAGTTTTCTCCATTAGTACTGGATTGCTTTTGTGTCGTTGTGGGTGTGTGTGTTAGTGTTTGAGTCACCTGGGATTCCTGTATATCATTGCCAACCTGATTCGTCAGTGGGACTCTGCATACACTGCAGGGATTCAGTGAAATCGGTTGCGAGTTTATATCAAGATTGGGCTCTATCTGGTGTGCAGCAGAGGGTTGTAATGGATTCACACTAAACTCCACGCTGCACATAGTCATAGACACAGATTGTCTTGTTGCACCTTTAACCTCATGAACATCACCAAAGGCCTCACAGCTCATGGCATCCTCACCCTCGGGTCTTTGTCCATCTTTCACTACTTTCTCTCCATAACAGTCATAAAAAGATGCTTCAAATTCACTCTCTTTCTGATTTTCAGTCTCTTGATCTCTCTCTTTCCAAACGTCCTCTTCCTCTTCGTAAGTAAAAGTACTTGTCCACCGCTTTCTGCACATTTCAGGTGTGAGAGGCTGCAGTCTCGCAGCAGCTCCGAAAAGAAAAGGCCGGGGACTGTGTATCTTGAGGGCTGGGGATTGGATCGGCAGAGCTAAGGGACAACGTACTATCCAATGAGCTGAGGGAAGAAGTGGTTGTAGATGACAGACTCGACATGCTGGCTAATCTCTGCGCAGGATGACGAAAGCGCGTGGGGATTTGTGGCGACTTCCAAAAAGTGTAACGTCGTCGCCTGGTACCCATTCCAGAATTGTGTGATTGTTGTTCTGGGCTCAGCCCCATGGAGCCTTGTGACTGCTCATTTCTGCTGTCTATTACAGCGGCATCATAGCTGGATTGGCGGATAACAGGGGTATGAGTCGGTGCCGGCGTTTGGGGTGTGGAAAAATACATGGAAGGCTCAGAGAGGCATCGATCGCGTGATTGGCTGAGATCCCCAACTCCCAGCATACTCACAGAAGCACTGGAACGGGATGAAATAGAATCCAGTGTTCCACAGCTGTAGGCGCCTTCTGTCGACGGCATATCAGTTTGAAAGGGCCGGGGTCTCTTCTTCTCTTTCAGGGAAAGAGCCGCCAAAGGGAGGTAAAGTGGATGAACTTCAGGCAATTGGGAAGAAACGGTGAGGTCTTGATCTGTGTCCTCTGAAGAGGAGTGCTGAAGAAGAAATGAAGCATCTAGAGAAGAGAAAGAATTGTAAAATATTTCAAATGTATTGCAGTTTTGTCATTTTAACACACACAATCAAAAGTAATAGGTGAGAGTCATTTTTTTTTTTAAACAACTATACATACAGTAGTACACCTTCACAAAGAAACTGCCATAACAAAAATGTATTATATTCCCTTACCCACCTAATGAATCTAATACAATATATATTAATAACATAGTATTTCACATTTCTGCCCAAACCATGGTAAATACAGTCAGTCTTACTACAGTAGATTCATGCTAAATGTTCGTAAAGGTGGTGATTTGGAGATTTAAAAGTATTCCAACTTTGTTAATGGCACAATGTTTCTCCTGTATTCCTCATAAATCTTGTTGGGAATGTTACGGCCGTTACACAAAACTATAGTTTAATAATTAACTTAGACCGTTATGCAAGCGCGTTTGGCCAATTCACCGAAAAGAAAGAATCGACTCAAAAAAGGATTGATTCATGAATGATTGGAATCGCTGGTTCAGTCGACAGAAATATGGGATGCACAGAGCCGTACAGCTGCAGGCGCCACTGTGGCGCCACATATCAATTTAGCCGTACCGTCAGGAAAATAGGGGGAGGGGTGGCCCTTGGGCCGGATGGAGATGATTCATGAACCGGATTTGGCTTGCGGGCCGCCAATTGAATAGCCCTGGAGTTTCTGTGCCTTTAACCTGTATATTACTAATTCTTAGATGAAAACCTACTCCACAGGGCAAACATTCACCTTTCATCTGGAGAGTGACCAAACTGCCAAAGCCAATCCAGAATGGCTCTGAAAGAATATTAAATGTTCCTAAGAGCTCCAAAGCACAAACATGAAACCCACTAAAAATATCAGCTGAGATCAGAAAACCACAGGGTATGTTGTAGGTATTTATACAGTGAAAAGCATGGATATTTCCTGTATGTATACCCCGATGAACGACATTTGCTGAAATGTGCATCCTTTCAGTATTCAGCAGAGCTCACTATAGGGCTATGATATCCCATAACACAGAGTATTGATCTTCCATTTCATTCAAAATGAACAAGAAGCAATATACTGTAAAGTGCAATCTCAAATATACTTCATGGCATTTGATTGGTTCACCAAAACTAGGATACTTTCATACAAAAGAGTGACATATCACAACAATGTCGGATCTGGATGATGCAGAACTACTGTGATCAATCATACTTCACACCGAGACTGTACAGCATCACTTCAGTGCAATCCAGGAACACGAAGTGGCTCCTCAAAGTAATAATTCAGCCAACACAAAAGAAGATAGGCTTTGTAGATATATATATTTTTTGCTCCAAGCAATGAAAGTCAGTGGAGTCAAATGTTGTTTTCCACCCATTTGATTGCATTGTATGGGCAAAAACATCCATCCATTTTCCAGCTTTATCCTCTGCACAGGGTTGTGTGAGTGGGCAAAAATACTTCAAAATAGGTTCTCATTAAATCAGAGCAAAGAATGCAAAAGAAGTGCTGCTTCAGGGTGTAAAATTTCGGTGCTCTTTGGTTGTATGGGATACAGAATCTAATAACTTAGGAACTCCAAGGCACTCGAAATAAGTAGAAAAAAGTTAAAAAGCCTTTATTTCATTGATGGCTTAAACATTAAAATTGGTGACAGATCCACTTACGCGTTGCGGCTTTACATGCCTTCGTCAGGGGTGTTCATCTAAGTTATTAGCTTTTCATTAAATGTTTGGAATGACATGAGGGTAAATTATGACAGATTATAAAAACAAATTGTGAACTAGCTACTTTAAAAGGTCAAAAGACAGAGTGATGGAGCCAATCAGTATATGGGGATAATTAGGAGGTCATGATGTACACTGCCCAATGGGCAAATTTGGCCAGGATGCTGGGTTTAAACCCCTACTCTTTTTTCCGAAGGACATCCTGGGATTTTTAATGACCACAGAGAGTCAGGACCTCAGGACCTAAATGAATTTGCCACATATTGCAAACATATTGAAAATTGGAGGCAGTTTAAATGTGTGTGGGAGTACTGTAAAACTGCACTGTCAAAAAGGCTAATTGTTGTATTTTAAGTACCTCAATAGGCTTCTCATATTAATGAGGTCCAAAGGGCATAACGACACAATTACCTGTGTAGTCATGTGTTTCCTGCTCTGAATTCATCTGCCTGGTGAACAGACTGTCCAAATCATCTCCAAATATGGCAGGCGAGTTTTCTATCAGGTACTGTATTAGCATGGCGACCTGAATGACAGATGAAAAAACACAAAACATCATCAATATGGAAAACAGATACAGCTGGCCTGCAAACATAAACGTCCACTATGGCAGCACATATATCAGAGACTGAAGCACTGTACAAACCAGCTCCAGAAGTTTGTGTTGTACATTCATCGGAGCATGAGTGCACGTCTGTGGTAAGACACATTTGGTATGCTATGACTACCACCTTGTTTCTGTCCAAGTTCTAAAGTGTTTAGACATTAGTTTAGAGTTTTCATAGCACAGACCGTACGTGACGCGCCGAGTGTGTGTGTGTGTGTGTGTGTGTGTGTGTGTGTGTGCGTGTGTCTGGCATCTGCATAGAGATCCTCACTTCTCTCATAGAAAAAAGCCAATGAATCTTTTACTCCTACTCATTTCAAACACAAACCAGGCCAAAGAAATGGAAAATTAAAATGCATGCAGAGGGAATGAAATGCTGTAGCATTGCAGAATTTCCATAGCAAAATAACAGTATTTAATAGACACCATAGGGTTCAGTAGTTGGCAGAAAATGAATAACTATCCACTGATTGACTCATGCTGTTCTCTTCCTAAAGCAATTGCTTGAGTTAATAAATGCAAACGCATCATTGAACATAGTCCTGGACATGGCAAACTGTTCTATCCACATTAACAAGTAGGTATTGTCTCAAATAGGCTGCTCTCATTCAGCATATTTGTCTGTGTATTAATTGGTATCCATAATTGGGATGGGAAGCTGCACTGAATAAATGAGCTGTTGCCTTTGAATGTTCAGAAACAAAATAATCTGCACTGTGTCATAGACATCCAACTGCTCATTTTAGATCCCTCCATGATTCATCACCATGAAATAAAAACGTTATCAGTGTTTATTCTAAAAGTATTGTGTGCCTGATGTGCCCTCATAATCTTTAATCAAATACATTAAAGGGATAGTTCAGAAAAATTATGTCATCAATTACTCACCCTCAAGCCTGTATGGATTTCTTTCTTCTGCTGAACACAAAAGAAGATATTTTGAAGAAAATGGGTAACCAAACAATTGACTTTCATAGTATGATGAAAAACTATGGAAGTCAATGGGGCCCATCAACTGTTGGTTACTGGCATTATTATTTTGTGTTCAGCAGAAGAAAGAAATTCATACAGACTTGGAACAACTTGAGGGTGAGTAATGATGAGAGAGAATTTTAATTTTTGGGTGAACCATCCTTTTAACTTTAACATCACTTCTCTGATGCCGTGTGCATCAGCATGAGAGCCGGACAATAATCGTTCCCTTAGCAAAACACCAAACACAAAATCGAGGACAAAATTGAATCCGCCCTATACATTTTTCAAGAACGAGTTTCACTCGGATATATGTCAAGGGGAGAAAAGGAGATTGCAGTTTCCGTTCCATGCCGACTTTAAATATTTCATAAACATTTTCTCTGTATTACTAACCGTTCCAGCCATCATTGAAATAGGTTCAGTATGAATTTAAGATTACAGCTGTGGTTATTCACACTGTAATTCATCCCTGTGCCCAAGTATTCAAAAATCATTAAAGGGGAACTGAAATAAAAATATATAATTCGATAACATGTTGGTTATTAAAATAGTAAACAAATTAATTCAAAAATAATATAAAAAACTAAACATATATGAAGTTTTTCCCATTACTGAAATTTACATTTGTTGTTATCAGAGCGCAGCCATGTTCGATGACGTCATTGGCATGGTAGCACTGTAGGCTATGCTATAGAGAGCCTAAGTCCCTCCCCTTCCGGTGGACCACCATGGGACCTTATTTCGGAAAAATATTGTATGGTAGTCAATGGCGAGAGACAACAAAAATGTTGATCTCGTTTGAATTGTGCCCTGAATTACACATATGATGTTTGTCAATTTAAAAGATAAATTTTAAAGTCAAGAAAGTCGCAGTTTGATGTAAAACTGTTGAAGTATAAGACTGTGAAAATATGTAATTACAAAGACTACAAACCCAAAAGGCGAACATGTGACGTCATACCTTTTCACTCAATGAATGAAGCTAACTTTACTGAAGCTAACTTTACTGAAGCTAACTTTACTGAAGCTAACTTTACTGAAGCTGACGTCTGTAATTTTTTCTATAGTCTTACGTTATAATCGTAACGTTACGCCGTCATGCCGGAGTGTTTTGTACCAGACTGCACACAGACGAGCAACGGTGACGTATAGTGCGAGACGAGAGATGTAGTTCATTGAGCGATTTTCACATAAAAGTAAATGTTACTCTTCTGTTTTATGACAAACTGCGATTTTCTTGACTTTCATAATTATCTTTTAAATTGACAAACATCATACGTGTAATTCAGGGCACAGTTCAGACGGAATAAAAAGATAAGTTGTCTCTCGCCATTGACTACCATACATATTTTTTCCGAAATAAGGTCCCATGAGCCGGAAGCGGAGGGGCGGGGACTTAGGCTCTCTCTATGACTGAACTGACTGAATATGACAGTATGGACAGAGACATACTAAAAATATTATATTTATATATAATATAAATTATATAAATGTATATATAGTATATAAATGTAAATATTTCTTAAATATATACATGATTGTGTGTGTATTTATACAAAATAATTATACACAGTACACACACATATATTATGTAAACACAAACTTTTATTTTGGTGTGATTAATCTTTTGACAGCCCTAATATATATATATACATGATGCAGTTTAACCAATGTTTGCGTTACGTACATGACCAACCAATGGTGGCGCGCGGAGAATGCGGGACCTAAGCAATGAAAACGCACATCAACCCGATCACGTGTTTAGCGTTCACGTAAACACTACATTCAGATTCATCAATGTAATGAATTCAGTCCGATTGAAACAAAAGACGTGCATGAATTCCGACTGTAAAGCAAATTACAGTTTGGGTGATCTAGAAATACCGGCCGGACGAATTTTTTTTAGATGTCCAGGAAAAAGCATGGGAAAAAGAGGACTAGTTCCGGTGTGCGCGCGCGCGCGTTCCGCCGCGTCCTCTCAATACAGTTCGATTGATATTGCTTACATTGGATATTACCTCGATGTCGTATTCATTTTGCAAAATGACCTACGGTGAAGGTGAACATCACGATTACAACTAAGAGGTGAGTGGAAATTGTTTACAGGACCTGCCGTGGTCACATTTATGCCACAGTCATTTTGCAAGCAGGTTCGGTCCTTGGTATTATCGGATGTGTTATATTTGCTTGAGAGAGACAGATCATCATTTTTAACCTTGATTAGCCTAACCTAACCCTAACTAGTTTTTGACTTAATTTAGCATCATGGATTACAGCTAAACTTACCTCTCTGTTCTCCGCCTGACTTATGCTTTTTAGCGCTCTTTCCCTGCGGCTAACAGTGCTAGATGTGATGGTGCCCTGTGACGGTCTGTCGGTTTGCCCTGCATTGTAGCTAGAGAAGTCAAAAACAGACGGTGCTGTCTCAAGGTAGCCTACCATTCCAGTGACGTCACGGATCGTCGAAAATCAAAATGGCCGCGCCCTAGTAACAAAACCACAAACTATGATATCTGTTTTCCCCCTTGTAACTACTTCAAAAGTTTTAATTGTCCTACCACAAATAACAATGATAACACGTGTGTTATATGACCCTAACTTCCTATTTCGTTTCAGTTCCCCTTTAAGTCTAATGGAAGTATGGTTGAAAGTATTACACACTGCATCTTTCTGAAGGCCACAGAAGTTGCGATGGTTCTTTTTAAGTGTTAAAGCTATAGGTGCCAACTTACCTATAGTTCTTACACTTTCATGGTGGAAATGTTTGTTCTTTGTCAAACAACATAAATATATTACACTGCACAGGCGCATACCTAAAGAATCACCAGTCAAGAATTTACTTGACTGGTGTATACCATGAATGTATGTGGATTTAGCCAACGTTAAGTTTCTTTAGACAGTTCTAATCTTTAAACTATCACACAAAGATTATCATCTGGTTTATTTACAGATTCAGTTTGCATACTTCTCAGAGTGAAACACAGAGAGTCTTACAGTGGATTAGATAGTTGTGATCTCATCTCCACTGGATCAGATAGGTCTAAAATCGTTCCTTACATATTATTCACATGAATTAAGAATTTTAAATTAGTTTTTAAAAAAATCGAGCTTAATAAAACATTTTGTATACATTTTAATAGAACAAGGGAATTGACCATTTTACTTTATGTGATTCGTATTCATAAATTAAACCAATTAAAATATGTTTTAAATTTATGGATATGAATTACAAACTGAAATGGTCCATTGCCTTGTTTTATTAAGATGTATACTAAATGTTTTATTAAGCTGTAGTTTCTTTTACTCATTTAAAATTCTAAATTCTTAATTCATAATATGAATAATATATAAGGAATATTCAATTCAATTCGATGGAATTTTACTATTCAACATAAATTTGTAAATCTTAAAAACAGGCTTAAATAATGCTCCAGCATGAATGGCCAGAATTCAAAAATGGCATATAAACTTCTCCAACCCCCTGATGGGTAGTCAATGTGGTATGAATTATGCAGAAGGTATGGATTCAGAGCATGTGCATTTATAAACCCTGCCTCATACGTGAAACTTTTTGGAGGCAGATCATCGGTCTCATGTTTTGTGCCTGTCATATCCCAGTAAATATGTTGCTATGGAGACCAGTTTCTAATAATTGGCATTTTTTAGGTAGCCAGGCAACACTTGCATTATGCTTTTCTCAACAAAATGGAATTTCATGCCCTTCAAATGCCCAGCATGGTTCTCATATCAATGGAAGAAAAGAATGTTCATTACTCATAATATATTATTCCTTCTGTTCATATTTATCTTCCTCTCCTTATCATGTGGCTATAATGTCAATCATCTCAGGCTCAGCCATGAGAAAATTGAGCTCTGTTTCCTCCCAAAATCTCCCACTCCATTTTCAATCTCTGAGTAAATCACACAGACACGACCACCTCAAGTATTTTTTTGGCATCTTATACTTTAGGCTCTGATTGCGGGGCCGCTGCGCTAGTAGTACTCCATTCTCCATTCATGTCACCCAGTCACAGCTGACTTTTCTCTATCAATAAATATCTCAGATCTAATTCTATTACTTCAGTCAAGCTTTTAATAAAACAATAAAATAAAATAACCCACAACCTAACCAACCTCTCCCTTAATCTACAGCTCAAACTATGGTGCAAACTATTTTTTTTTTTTTTTTCAAAAATGTTTTAAAAGCTTTCATTATAAAAACTAAATAATAAAAATCTAATAATATACTTATATGTAGCTGTAATGTACAGCTCCATGGTGGCTATACATTCATATGCACACTTTTCCTGGAAAGTTAAGGCATACAGATATTTGACTGATGTATGATTATCAGATTCTCATAATTTAAAAAATCACTACATACACTGCACAGCAGGGAGTGAGAGTATGTCAACTGGCCCGTTAGTCTGAAGTGAATGACTCAACAACAGCTGTCATATTAAGCAATAGAATATTAGTTTTTCAATTACTGTACATGCTCCTGAATTTTATTGGCCCTGAATATGAAAATCTGTATAACATGGAATCTCCTTTGACATGCAAAAAATCTCTGTTTCAGCACTCTTGGATTTGAAACCCAGTTCATAGTAAGACACAAAGTATGGATTCATTCCTCTTTTTTTTTACAGTGTTACATGGAAGTTGATACTTACTTTTCCAAGCAGTGCCACGTGTATGTCTTATTTTGCACAGTATTTGAAACAAACCTAAGATTTATAAATCTCTTGTTGTGTTGCAACACATATTGTGCCACCAGTATTCGTGCCAACAATATAGTGACGTTGGTCCCTGGCGATTCGAGCTCTCAATGATTTCCCTGCTTGCATTTGTGTCAACATCCTGTTGATAAGAGAGATCCCTTTGGTGACATCAGGAAATCTGATTTTGCTGCTGTAAACTGCAGAGGTTAATAAGAACAACTTAACGACTAAGTCAGCAGCCACCAGATGCATCATTTGCATGACTCATTTGCAGCTTTAGGCTAATAATAGTCACGTAATTATTAACTGTGCACATACGGACCGGGTTGTTGCACCCTTTAGCACCCTTACCAGAAGGTGCTTGTGCTTATTTAAAATTCAAGCGATTGAGCTACACTGTAAACCCAGATTTTGTTTCTAATTAAACTTATGAGTGATCATTACTTATTCTTTTATGTTTAGTAAAAACCTGCTATCATTACTAAACAACATTAGTTGATTGTACTATTTAGCTGAAAGATTCATTGCACTAATCAAGTTTAGCAGAGATAACTTAGTATGTTTAGTTTCATAAGGAAGGGGGAGGGGGTTAAAACCTGCCGGGTCACGTGAAAAGACCCGCGTCTAACGTGCGTCCCAAGGCGGTACGAGCACAGGCCTTGGCAGCAGACGGTATTGAGAATTAACAGAGGTTTAGATGTTGATGAATTATTGTTTAATTTGTAGTCACCATAATGGTGACAAGTGTTGGCTTTAGTTGGGCCCTTGACATTTGAACATTAGTTTTTCTCTGGCTGCTTTACCTGTGTGTTTAAAAGGCACAATTTTTATAGCAAAAAAGCCAAGAGTAAAGTGATCCAGTGACTATGACTGTGTATTGATGTTGTCATCAATAAAGATTATAAGTCAGTAGCACCTCCTGTCATCTAGAGTTTAATCTATTATTGTCTGGATCTTTCCATATGATTAATATGAAAGACCAGTGATTTTTTTTCACAGGAAATCCAACAGAATTGTTATAATTTGAACAGTTGAAATGCCATTTTGACAGTTGAAACATGTTTAAAATGCCATGTTATTTTGTCACACATAGACATCAACAATCAGCTTATGAATCTCAACAATGGTGACACTCAAATGAAAAGTTTAGTTTCAGCTTGTGTTCCATTAGGGTTCCATGTTAATATAACTCAACATGTTTAGTTTCAGCTTGTGTAAAAACTAAAGTGGTATAGGGCAACGGGTTTCCACGCGATTTGCGAGTAAAGTCAACTAATTCGGGTTAAGAGTGGAAATTAACACTAAGTTAAGTGAACTTTATTGTCTAAGTACATTAAATAATCGTCAAGTTTGGTGAACTAAACAATTTAAGTCAAGTCTACATAAGCACCAAGTTAAGTAAACTTAAATATGCACGTTTTGGGAGACCCCATTACTCAATTAAATTGAGGGAACGAGTTTACTCAAATCAATTGAGTTCAATCAACTTATTAGGGTTTTCAGTGTAATGTAATACCTCATGGATTTTTCTCCAGCATGACAACCTGTGGTGATAGTGGTTTTAAACTGTCTTCCCAAGAGCAATGAGGGTGAACTGTTTAAGCGGCATGACAGCAGTGCTTAGCAAGCTGGCATACAAATTAGGATCTACTGCCCTGGGGCACAAAATTCACTTCTTTGTTCAAATCTGACCTAGATTTAAACCAATAACTTTCCGATACTGGACTGGAACTGCTTCTATTCCTGAACAAGTGAAAGTGTGTGAGTGTACTTCATGAATTAATACATGTACAATAAAACTACTTTGCTTGTAACTCAGACTGAGTGATATTGTCTGTGGGTGGTTGTGACAGTGGTGTCCTCCGGTGTAACATGATATACTTCTAAAGCTGTTTCAGAGAACAGTTTTCCAATGATCTAATTAGTCAAGTGGGCACTAGCTATATTAAGAATGCCTCTCTTGTATGTTCATTACCTGCTAAATGTCACAGTGATCAAGGTATTTTGTTTTGTTTCAGGATTGATTCTCTTGTATAGCTTCTTAGGTCTTGTTTCTAATTCTTGTCATGTCTTTGTTCACTGTGTGATGAGGGGAATCCAAATACTATTTCCTTTACATAAACTGTGGGCTTAAAAAAATCAGGGATTTCAAATGTAAATTAAACCAGAAAGTTATGAGACTAAATTATCTGTTTTAAATTATCTATTCTATTCCTAAATGATCTATCTCTAAATAAACTATTTTAAATCTGTTTTAAAAATAACTCTTATTTTGACCTAAAATGAATAAGAAATATTTCTGATTCGGTCACTCATCACAAGTACTTTGTTTAACCCAAGCTGCTCTTTGGATCATTCTCAAATAATGCCAGAGAATATGATCATCAAAAAAATCTGATTTATAATAATATAATTTGTGATGACAAAGAATTTTCACTACAGACAATAATATAAGTCTGCATTTGATTTATAATAATATTATTAATTTAGAATTTGTATAAAGTTTCACTATAGATATCAGTTTTTTGAACCCCACTGTGTGTATATAAATAAACAGTTTATGGGACACGTTATTTACTATCACAGTGTGAAGAAATGAGAAAGTACACACATTTTTACTGGCTTACCTGCAACACACTCTGTCCCTCTTTCTCAGGGCTGATTTGGGAAGACCTCCAGAGCATGTTGGGTGCAATGCAAAGGGCCAAGTTTGTTGCTGTCATCTGATTCACCTCTGAGTGAGTGTGTATCTTGTGTAGCACTCCAAATAAGTGGCACAGCAAGGTAACATTCTCCTCTGGCAACTGTGCAAGCAAACTAGACACAAAGACAACACAGCTTGAACAATGACATACAAATGCAACCAGATAACAGAAGCATAAAAATAAATACTCAAATAATCTTTCCAACAAATTACTATGTGCAGAAATTTGTCAGCCCTCTCACATACATATGGAAATGCATTCACACACGGACGCACACGCACACACATAAAACATGCAGGTGAGCATAAACTAGTGAATATGAATAGCAATGTGTAAGCAATTTCCAAGCAATAAGCAATTGGATTGGAATTTGAACTTTTCAAATGGTGGATCAAAATGTAAAACTCTGCACAGCAGAAAGAAAATATTATCATTACTTTGCCTGTAGCAAACTGATTGAGTGGCACTTTAACAACAACATGAGTTTCTATGATGAATATCTATTGAGAAGAATATTTTGAACAAACTGGTGGAGAGGATTTTTTGTTCAATCCTCTGAGGCAAGTCAGATGCAAATTATAGCGATCAGGGTTATTTTACAGAAGTTTTACCATCACCAAACCAAAGGAATTTTAATACAAAATAAATCAAGAGTCAGTTCTGGCAGGTCACGTTAGTCAAGCTCGCATCAGCTGATTCTCATATTATATACATATATAAGCTCCTTCAGTATTATCAGCAGCTATCACGTTTCCCAGGAGCTAATTGCCCTCCTCCATCCCCAGCTCCACCTCGGTCCGTGTATCATCCGATCATTTCATTTCCTATTTGGAATGGAATAACGAGGAATGAAAAAACAGCTCGTTTATTCGTTTTTTTGTTTAGTTTAAAAAACAAAAAATTAGATTTTGGCTCGATTTTTCATTTTTCGTTTGTGGTTTACAAATCGGTTTATGGGTTCGATATTTCGTCCGCGCATGTGGGCGGCGCTGAAACGCCCCTTTCATCTGATTGGTCAAACCGCTCCGCCTTCAGTACGAGCTTTTCTTTCTGTCGGCAGAATAAGAGTCAGTACGAGTGCGGCACTAACATTATTGCACTTTGATAAAATAATGTCTGAAAACACCACTCACTTTTAAGTTGCACAATATTTGAAGCAGAAGTATGTTCCAGCGACCCCATTAATGTGAGCTACAGTAGGCTATGACAGATTATTTTAGCATGATGTATTTCTCATTGATAAATACAGTGCAAATAGTTCCGTCTCTTTGGATAAAAGGGAAGTGGAAATAAAAATCAACATATAGGCTGAACTGTACCATATATGTCCTTAACATTAGATGTCCGTAGATGGCCTAACTGTTAGCTACGTTAGAGTTAGGGGATAACACAGTGTGTACAGTATAAAATCATCATGGTTCCCATAAAACATGAAAACCCAACAACCCAATGGGAATATATCCTTGTTGTGTAAAACATCTGTTCATAATCCGTAATTATACAATTTCAATAGGCTACGAATAGCACCGGGATCGAGGCGTCTGGAATAACTGCAATGATCAATCCGCATTTTTAAGACAGCTAATTTTATAGGCTAATATTCAGAATGTCCTCGTATAATGCCAACGACCGCTTCCTTTGAGAAATATAGCAGACCACCTTTTTTAAACTGTTATTTAAGATTATTTGTGCATAAATGTTTGTGCATAAATGTCCGGACAGACAGACAGACAGACAGACAGACAGAAGTTTAAATGTGTTAGGCCTATATAAATTTAGGCACATATAGTATTACAAACTACAATAGCCTAAACAGAACATGGCAAGCCATGGCAACTTGTAGGCTATAGCCTACTTAAAAGGAAAACAAATTTGCTGAGTAAAAACAGAGCTTGTGTTGTTGAATCATATTTTTTCTAGTATATCTTAAAATATAGAGCTCATGACAAATAAAACTTCCAGATGGACAAATTTAAACGCAAAAAACAGTGTGAATAACAACATCTTAGAGTGGCAAACTTTGAAGTAGGGTTCAAGTTTTAATTAGTTGAACAGCTTGAAGTGTAAAGCTTGTTCTCATACACAGATATGGCCTATTTATGAATGAAATTCATGCATTTATTTGTCATTTAAACTGATGCAAACAGGAAAAGAGAGTAGAAAAGACGTATTATCCTGTCGCCCCCTCTAGTGGAGAGCATTAACTATTACGGCCTTCATTGATAATGCAAGTCGATGGATTTTTTGGGAAAGTATGTCTGACCAGTTATAAACATAGACAGGATATAAAGGGTTATAAATGATATAAGCGAGTCAGACCAGTCTGGAGGTCTGAGCTGAGTTTGGTGAAGCATTAAAGTGAAGCACTAGGCGGAGTCAATTTCTCATAATAAATAATAATAATGTTTAAAATATGCTGCATGGCTTTCTCAAGTCAACATAATGATAACAACTCAGAGAAACATTGACCAATTCAGAATGTAATAAAATCGTATTAGTTTATAATAAAACTAATAACATTTTAAAGGTAGACTATGCTGTGCTCTTCAACCGACATGATTTTAATCAATCCCAAACCCTGCTAATTTTGACAGTATTAACGTTCACTGATTTTAGCTTCTCTCTTTTCTTTCTCTTTCTTTTCATGTGAACTGAGTAGGCTACACATGCTTACATTCATAAATATAAACTTTATTTCTATTCAATTTTCAAAATTACTAAATTAGTAGGCCTAGAGTGGTAAATGTTACACACTATAATTGTGTTACATATAATAGTAGCCTACAGTTCAGCCTATTATTGGTTTTTATTTCCACTTCCCTTTTATCCAAAGAGACGGAACTATTTGCACTGTATTTATCAATGAGAAATAGCCTACATCATGCTAAAATAATCTGTCAAAGCCTACTGTAGCTCACATTAATGGGGTCGCTGGAACATACTTCTGCTTCAATAGGTATTGTGCATAGTAACTTAAAAGTGAGTGGTGTTTTCAGACATTATTTTATCAAAGTGCAATAATGTTAGTGCCGCACTCGTACTGACTCTTATTCTGCCGACAGAAAGAAAAGCTCGTACTGAAGGCGGAGCGGTTTGACCAATCAGATGAAAGGGGCGTTTCAGCGCCGCCCACATGCGCGGACGAAATATCGAACCCATAAACCGATTTGTAAACCACAAACGAAAAAGGAAAAATCGAGCCAAAATCAAATTTTTCGTTTTTTAAACTAAACAAAAAAACGAATAAACGAGCTGTTTTTTTCATTTCTCGTTATTCCATTCCAAATAGGAAATTAAATGATCGGATGATACACGGACCCTGAGAACT